>JANHGC010007646.1:0-16537 GCA_027560395.1 Boaedon fuliginosus
CGGGCATGAGTGCAAACCCCCCCCCCCCGGGGCGGAGTGGGCGCTGTTGGGGGATGGCGTTGTGGGGGAAGCCTCAAGAATTTGCAGACCCCTGCAAGTGTCCAAGTAAGAAAAAAAAAGAGCAGTATGGCGTGGTAAAAATTACAGATGCGGCCCGCGCACGCTCGCCTTCCTTTGCTCAAGGAGTAAATGCAAGCCTTGAGAGGGAAAGGTCCTCTCCGCAGAGGTGCAGCCAGTCTTTCAGTGAGACTCTTTAAGTAACGTCAAGCAGAGTGCAGACAATTGGGCTTTTCACTTTCGTAATTCTGTAAAGTGTTCTCACGATCCCCTTTTCCTATCTGCTACTTCACTGCCCCCTTTCCTATCTGCTTCCATCCACCTGCCTAAACTGCAGCAGAACATCTTGAAGAGCCGTTTTTTTGGCCGTCTCGTCCCCGCACTAGCTCTCTCTCTTTTTTTTAAAGAGAGAAAGACTGTCCGAACACAGCCAGCTCCGCCGTCTGTTGCTACCGGCATAATAACCCAAGACGTTTTGGTCCCGAAATAATTATAGCACGATTCTGTTCTGGAAAGGGAAGGAAGGCTTTGCTTCACGTTTCTGTTGCCTGGATGGATGTCCGCATACTTAAGACATCCCAGTGTCAAATGAAAGACCCGCGCTGGCTAATAGCTGAACACAGACTTCGCTTAAAAGTTTTTTTTTTTAAAAGCCCTCTTGCAAAAAATCTTCTCTGTGACTCAGCATAGATAGTCGGCGAACTTGTTCAGCCTTCCCCCAACTCGCCGCACTCCAGAGATCCTGGAATCGCAAACACCTTTGTCCCCAAATAGCGTGATTTGGGGAGTGATGGGAGTTGTAGTCCATATCTCTTGTGCGGGGCGCGATGCCCCGCCACGCATTCAAAGGGACCGTCCGCGCGTTTTTGATTGTGAGATCGCTGGGTTTTTAAGTCGCGGGTCTGATTTAATTGCACGGATTGAGCTTTGGGAAATTGGAAAGAATGAAGCGACCCCGCTGGGGAGAGCCGGGCTCCCAAGTGCCGTGGGAAGGACTCGGCTTGCGGGCAAATCCACCTGACTTGCACTTGCATAAAAGATTTAAAAAAGAAAAAGAAAAAAAAGTTCAGTGGTGGTTTCCCTCCCCTTTCCGCCGCCATGCTTTAAAGCCGGTTGTTAGTGAACAAAAATCCCCATTTCGTGTCTTTTACTGCTTTGAGAGCCATATGGAAACGCCGAAGGTCTGTAACGAAAGGATGTCCTTCGAAGGGGAAACGTGTCCAGGGTCTTGTTATCACCCCCCACCCCGCTTTTTTTTCTTGCCTGAATTGGGTTTCCTTAGGTCTGAGCCGCCCCCCCCCATCCCAAACGCGGTTTTCGAAGAGAAGCAGACTTGAGGGGATCCTAGGAACCCCTTCATTAAAGAAAGGTGGTAGAAGCGTAGACGCGGGGGCGTTGCGTGCGTGCGACATGGAAAGGAATCGAAGAGGCGGTAGCGATTCCCGGAGGGAAGAAAGTTAGGCGATTAAGCAGGAATGGGCTTTCGAGCCTGCTCCCGCCTTCCGCACGCCCCCTTCGCTCCGAATGGGCTTTCCGTGGCCCTTACGCAGCGGCTGAGATTCTGGTGCAGGGTGTGAGCGGGGCTATACATTGAATAGATAACGGAGGCACGCGCGCTCTCCGAAGACCGGGCTGGAGGCGTCACGGTACAGTTTTCGGGCGCTGGGTGGAAAGTCGGAAGCGGCGGGGTGTTAAAAAGCGAGGTCTGCAGGCGGATCCGACGCTCAGCCCCAGCCCGCGAGCTCAGCCGGCAGCAGGTGTACGGTGGCCGAGCTGAAGCTGGTGCTCCCTCGCGCTGCGCGGCGGCAACAGCGGCAGTTCGAAGGCAATGCCACCGGGTCCTAAACTCCGTCAGCTCCTCTCCTCTCTCTCTCTCTCTCTTCTCTCTCCCCACTCGCTTGAGATGGCCCTGAATCGAATAGGCTCCTTTACAGGATGGTAGCTCTGTAAAATAAAAAAAAATCTAAGGGGCACTGGCTACTATGCCAGAGGTTCAGAGCAATGGATCGTTTGCAGTTAAATTCAAGATCCTTCTTTTGATTTAAATGGCTATGCATATTACCTGTTACAACTTGAGGTTCTTGGTTTTGAAAAAGGTGGAAGTCTAAGAAAAGTTAAGTAGTAGTCGGATGGGAAGCACCCAGAGAATCCCAGGAGAAGATCAGATGGCTAAAAAGACAGTGGCAAATCAGTTCTATGGACTGTCCATGTAGAGTTAACTTTGTCTCAAGGAAAATTTAATTAGGGGACTGTTTATTACATAGAATGGGGGAAATTATGCCAGGTAGTATACTTTTTTTTATAAATGCTGTTTTTTGCTTCTTTGAATGTAACAAAAATTCAGCTATTTTCTTCACTTGAAAAGAATAGCTTTGGAGTGGCACACAAGAAAAAATCTGGAAGATTAGATAAAGTTATAGGGCTGCATGTGGTGATATCTTATCTAACAGCATGTTTGCAGAGTTGTCAAAAAAGAAGAGGCAAGGGGCGTCCACCACCATAAGATCCAACTGCTTCCAAAAAGATGGTGCTTAGATTGCAGTACATAGTTGTGACCATCACCTTGAATTTTTTGACCTGGGGGGTGGGGGTGTGTGTCAACATCCTTGTTTTCTGCTGGTGTTGGAATTCAGATCCAGTAACTTTGGGCTGGGTAATTTTGGTTGCTGAAATTCAAAATGTGTAGAAAATGCCAGTATGGCCAATGTCTATTAGTAATAAGTAATAAATATAGGTTTTGCTTCATCATAGCAAATCATGCAGGGAAAATTATATGGCTGAAAACCCCATGACCACACATTTAGGGCAGATTCTACTGAATTCAGTACCAGTAGCTATTTACATATAACTTGTTGCTCCATCATTAACTGAATAAACCCAACTTCCTGAGTTGATAGGCCATATTTTCAGCATGGATATTGTGTGAAGGAAACCCACAGGTGCTATTTCTGAAGCTGTGCAGCCTGAAAGCTGACTTACAGTATCTCCAGCTGTTGCAAAGGAATCCTCATTGTAAATGAACTAGATTAATAGAGCGATAAACATGAAAGAAAGAAAAGCTGCCTGTACAATTCAGATTCCTGGAATGGCACCTGCAGAGCACAGGTGACTCCAAAAGAATAAAAACCACCTGTGATATACATATCTTTTAGAGTGGGGGAAATCTAGGACTGAGCCTCCCTGAATATCCTTGGCAAGACTTCAAGGTTTATATATCTTGACTTCTTTTATACCTGATTTGACTTCTAGATCATGCAGAGACCAGGGCAGTCATGCAGTTATATAAAAGCTGTAGAATATGCTTTTTAAAAAGTTTGCCTTTTTATTAAGATCAGTAGCAGGAATTCATTCAGTACCATAAAAATGGAGGATGTACTCCCATCCCTAACTTATACTTGGGACCCACTCTTCTCAAATTAGCTATAGTGGACAGATTTCTATTCAACCCAGAAGAATATTGTTCTATTATGTTTAGGGACTGCAGTTAGTAGTGCAACTAAGATATTCATAATAGATTCTGAAAAATTCTTCGCCAGTACCTTCCAGATGTGCAAATTTCAAGCATATCTAGAAGACATTGGATATGGATAGGCTGTTCTACAGTATCTCTGAATGATTGTATATAGTTATCAGGCTAATTGGGTATGGACAGGCTGTTCTACAGTATCTCTGAATGATTGTATATAGTTATCAGGCTATTTACCCATTTATTTAGGCTACCACAGATCTGCAGTGAAAAAAATCAGGCTATTAGTGGTTACTAGCCAAGAAATATAGAAAACTCTCATCTTTTAACAATTGTAGCAGTTTTTGTATTTAAGGTCCATTGTAGTTTTATGCCAAAGAATCTAACATAGATTCACTGTGGTGTTTACATCCTCTTCACATTAGTAAAAGTATTCATCCATATTAAAAAAAACACCATGTGCCAGTTTTATCTTGCTGTAAAGTTTACACGGGAATAAATCTGTTTAAACTGTGGTAAAGGGTGTTGCTTTTTCCGCAACATTTCTGGGCTTGAAAACCCTGTAACTCAATTCTGGGTGACCAAGCCCGTTTTTATTTTAACCTGTCACTGTACAAAGTATCGCAGTCTCCCAAAATTTGGCAACCATGATCTCTAGAAGTGTGGTGGAAAGGCGTGCCTATTGCGTTGAACCTACTCTCCACTACTACACGCATCCCTCGTGGTTTTCTCTTACTGCCCCTCCCCTTTCCGCAGTTAGCTGCTGGCAAAAGGAGGATCGAGGGAGAGAGAGAGAGGAGAGAAAATTGACTAAACCGCAAAGTAAACCATCCACGGTTTAGTCCAATAAATCCAGGCCGAGTAATTAAAGGCCGCGGAACCGAGACAGAAATTTGGAGCCGCGCGCTCTCTCCAGTGAGCTCTACGCAATAGCGGGCAGGGGGAGAACCCGGCAGCTGCGTGACGGGACAGTTCGCGCCTCCCGGATAAGGTTGGCAGGGCCAGTTCTGACGTACGGAAACCGTGGTGCAAAGTTATGCCCCAAACGCCGTTCCCAGTGGGAGCGGGGTGGGTGGGGGTGCACATCTACGTGAAGTGCGGAACGTCCTCCTCAGGCGAGGCCTTGCGAGGTCCTTCAACCGCCTGGCAAGACTGCAGTGCACCCACTGAAACCAGGGCGTGGGGGGAGGCACAGTAATCCGGACCGCCGCCAGGATGTGTACGTGTGTGTGTGTGTGTGTCAAGGAAAGAAAATAGTAACTCTTGGGGGCCCCCACTGGTCGTCCGGAATTGGGCAGCGCAAAGATGGCTTCTCAGGGCTCCAAACGGGTTTCAGGGTCAACGCGCGCTTTTTTGGGGGAGAGAGGCACTCCGTCCCCGCGGGATGCGAAATTCCAACTACTGCAGGTGTGCGCTCCCCTCCCCCGCCATTCATTATTCCGCCACCCCCCCCCGCTCGGAGGGGGCTAAGAAATCCGGTTGCAGATAAAGCGCTCGGAAAATGGAAAAGAGGGATTCGCAGCAGCACTTTTGGGGACAGTGTGCGGAGGGGGCCCTTCCCTCTTTTGGCCCAGGCTACCCGCTGCCCTCCCCAGTTGAGGCCTTTGAAGAGGGAGGTGATGCCGGAGGAGAGAGGGCGAGAGACACGCGAGCCTCTCCCTCGGAGGACTGACCTCGCCTCGCGGCCCGCTTTTATTTCCCTCGCTGCCTGCGGCTGTTAAACAGAGCTTGCTGCTTCAGGAGCTATTTTTGTCTTTTCTCGCCCTTTCTTTCCCTTCCACCCTGCAGCCGCAGAGCCAAAACTGAAATTCAGGCCCCCAGGCTTGTTTTAGTGTGTGCTCCCATCTAAACTAATGGCTAGGTGTATGTAGCTGCCTTCCTTTCTTTATTGTTTCCCATTTTCTCCCTTCCCTAAAAGGGCTTGTACAAAAGATGATTTGAAGTATCCAGGACTTGCCACTTCAGAAGGAGGTCACCTTTGTTTTCTATTTTTCGGAAAGCAGGATTAGAAAATGTAATGATAGCAAAAATGTTCAGGACTTTTGTGGGGGATGCTCTATAGATAAAAGTTGTTTGACATTGGAACATCGGACTGGGAAGTTGCCCTTTACACAGAAAGATTTACATGGAGACTGATACTCATTTACCAGGGAAGAGGGTACTGAGGAGCCCTGGGCAGATCATGCATTGAACAAGGGATTACTTGGTGTATGTGTATCCAACATTATGGTTCTGCAGTTGGTTTTGTACAGCATGCTAGGCTAAGGTAGAGTTGGACAGTATGTGGTTTTGTATGGAAGCTGGGTTAATACATTGGGTGAATCAGGTTAAACAATAATACAGATTATTATTTGGTCAAAGAAATTTATGTGAGCTCTGGAGAAGGGTCTAATGGTGAAAAAGACAGAAGAAAAGAGGATCATCAACAGCAAAGTCAATGGACTTAGTTACTGTGATGATGAGTGCAGTGTTGGAAAAGCTGAAGGACCAGGTTGGGGAGAAAATATATCTGTAGTCTTGTAGATCATACAGAAAATATATCTGTAGTAACATCTTGATGGTGTATACTCAGTCAAATCTAATGTAACCTTAGGAAATACGTTTAATTCAAATTTACATTTTAGTACATTGTGTAAATGCAACATGTGGGGCAAGTTAAGTAATACAAAATGGTCAGGGTCATCCATTTATTAAGACAACAAGTTGGGATAAGTCCCAACTTCCATAGTTTATTGGAAGTCCAGATCTATCCATTAAACTATAGCCCATATCTGAATTGCTTAATCAAACATGTAAAATATATCTAACTGACTCGCCAAACAGGAATTTAGCAACTGAGGATGCAATTTATTCAAAAGAACAAAAGTAATAGAAAGGGAGGAGAAGTTACAGAAGTATCTATACCTGCTCAAAAATCTTCAAGAATCTTGAGCGAGGGAAAATAAGCCTTTGAAATGGAATAGAACTCTAGGAGGTGATGTGACTGCATCCATGCAAGGATTTGGGGATGTGGTTTATCATTCACTTCTTCAAAGGTATTTTTTCAAATGGCCTAATTAATATCCCTGGAATTTTCAGTTGGTCCCTCACTCAAGCAAACCTTAAGACTTCCTGACTAGTAGACTGTTGGAATGCTATAGACATAAATTATCTTATATAATTACTATATCTTCTGACATTCTGATTAGCAAGCTTTTGAAATGTTGGTTGGGTGACTTGGCACTTAATTAAATAGCTAACTGTTGGGTTTTTCCATCTCCACCCCACCCCTATCCCAGGACTGTTTCATTGCTAGATCTGACAATGTGTTAGATTATGCAGGACCTATTGGAAAAGTTTGACTTCTGACAGAATTTGGGAATGATACCTATGGATGTGACTTTACTGAGTGGTGTAGATTTTCTGCCCATGAACTGTCAGATGGATTGATTGGATAGGCATGCTAGCTGACAAGATTGGTGTCTCCTGAGAAGAAATTCTGATCAGTGCCAGAACTCAGTTTTGTCAGAGTTGTGCTTTCCTGGTAGTACAGTATGTAAGTTAGTAGAAACTAACATAACCTTTGCTGATAAACCTGAAATATTAAATAAAAATTGGCTGAATAGAACAAAATTTAGCAGAGAGAGAAATGTAAAATGATCTTAGGAACAGTAAATGAAATTTACATGTATAATATAGTGTTCTGGCTTGGTAATGATACTGGTGAAATAGGAATAATAGCTTATTGAGAACTAAATATTAAATCAGTATGATGTGGCTGCCAAAAGGACAAATGCAATTTTAAGGTGCAGAATTATAGCTTCTAAATTATACAAAATAATGTTCCAGTTTGTTCTGCATTCTGCTTGCCATATTATAAAAAAGATTTAGACAACAGGGAGAATTGGGAGCCTGGGAATTAAGTTCTCTGAAGAGAGGTGGAAGGAACAGGACATGTTTAGCCCTGAGAAGAAACTATAGGAGCAGCATATGGGAGCACTCTGTAGATACCTGAAAAGATATTGCCTAGAAAAAGGTCTCCCATGTGTTAGGAACATGGGATGATGATTTGAATTATAGGAGAGCAGATTCCATTTGAATATTAGAAGTTCTTTTACTTGTAATAACACCAGTTCAAAGGGAGGAGTGTGTGTGTGCACTTTCAAATTAGTGTTGACTCCTGGCAACTGTAATCCCTGCAGTTTTCTTTCCAAGATTTTTCAGAAGTGGTTTGCCATTGCCTCTTTCCAAGGTTTAGAGCAGGGGTGTCAAACTCAAAGCCGTGTCATGTGACATATTGGGACTTCCCCCCTTTGCTAAATGGGTGTGGGCGTGGCCAGTGCATGACAGATCCAGCCAGCGGGCTGGGAGTTTGACAGTTCTAATTTAGAGTGTGTGACTGGCCCAAGGATGGCTTCCTGGACTATAACGCACAGTCTCCCAGTTTTCTAGCCTGCTATCTTAACCTCTGCACCAAACTAGCTTTCAGTTCAAAAATAAAATCAAGTAACTAGAGAAGTGGTGTACGCCCATTTACTGAATAAATTTAGGTGAAGGTTTAGGTGAATCATCTCTCAAGGGTGCTTTAATTTGGATTTTTGGTCTGAGCAGGAATCAGAGCTTCAAATAGCTCTTTTCATTCTGTTGCATTTTCTGAACATTAGTAGTAGGCTGTCTTTAGGCCCAATAGTCCTTTTGGCATTTTTGGATTTCTCAAATAGCTGGAATACAGGACAGTTTATCTGTTACCCAAAATGGCTACTCTAATGTCCTGGCTATTGACAACTTTTCCACTGACATAAAGGAAGCTGTTGCAATTACTTTGTCTTGCCTAATAAAGTCCCTCAAATACTTAAATACTTTCTACTATTCAAGTTAATATTTGTTTTTTTTCACCTGGGCAAGTATGCATACATACGGTAACAAACTAAGCTGTGAGATATGGCAGATTACCATTTTTAATTTTCCAAGTACTGGTAGTGCTCTATTTAACAACCATTCAGTTAGTGACAGTTCAGAATTATGACAGCACTGAAATGAGTGACTTATGACCAGTTTTCATACTTACAACCATTGCAGCATCCCTATAGTCACATGATCAAACTTCAGGCACTTGGTCACTGGCATGTAGTTATGAGAGTTGCACTGCCCTGGGATCATATGATCACCATTTGTAATCTTCCCAACTTGGATCTGAAAAGCAAAATCAATGGGGGAAGCCAGATTCACTTAACAACTGGTGATTTGCCTAATTGGCAAAAAGGGCAAAACTCAACTATTTTTCTTAGCAACAGAAATGTTGAGCTCAGTTGTGATTGTAACTTGAGGACTACCTGTATATCTTGGAAAGACCCCAAGGAAGTGACATTTATAAGATTTTATGCCACATCATCACTGTTTTGGCATTCATGATGTTTTATCAACAGACTATGTGTCAAACTGCGTAAGTAGGGTATTGCCTTTGTATTACAAATTATTTCCTAACTTCTCACAACAAACGTATGAAACAGTAAACACTACCTACATATGTTGCCGAGTTTGTTGAAGGAAAAAGGAGATGGAAATTAAAGCACGTGTCTTGATTCTTAGAGGTTCCTGCAGTATATAAGCCTTCCTGTCACATACACACCTGCCTGTTTTAATGATAGGCATTTTAAAAAAATGAAACATTTGGCAGGTGTGTGGATTTTCCCTTTTCTATAGAGTTACATATTCCTTAAATAAAAGATGCCTGTTAACTTTTATTATTTATTATGTTCTGGAAGCAGAGCCAATACTTTGAAATGGGAAGGCATTTGGCAAGCATATTTCCCATTACCTTCAGGGAGTTTTCTTTACATTCTTCTCCAGGCAAAAACAATTTCTGAATGGAAGATAATTAATCTTCTTAGATGGAAGACAGGAAATTAAAAAACAAAGCAAAAACATAACCGGTTTCTGGGGAGGGTCTGAAGAGCCCCTGTTTTTTCATTCTTCTGCAATCTGTGACCTTCCATGCGTAGCTTGTGATTCCAGCTCACATTGGTGATGATGCAGCAGTCAGACCTTTGCAAAGACTGGGGGGAAGCTGCTGCTGTAACACTGTTCAGATTTTCAGAAGGACTGCAGATGAAATGCAGTAACTGCATATTCTGCATTCAAATATATTGCCAGCTGTTTTATAGAATCTGATGAGACAATTGCAATGGGCAGGCTATTTTCAGTTCAACAGATAGAAAATACCTGTATCATTAAGTTGGCTCTCAAACCTACATAGTCCTAGTGGCCTGAATATATTGAAACTGGACCTTTTCATTAGTTCTATGATGATGCAAGTGTTGATGATGCAAGCGAGGCAAAATGAATGGATTAAAGGGAAGCTAATTATGAATTTAATTTAATAAATACTTTCAGATTCTGTTATAAACAATGTAGTGTTGGTTGTAAGAGGGCTTAGATATCCTCCCCTTCTCAGGATCTTGTTTCCCATCATGCATGTATGGAAGACACACTTTGTCTTGATTTTTTTTTGTGTGGAGTTGGGGAGAGAGACTTAATTTCCAGCTTCTCTAATACCTGCAGCAATTAAAATAGGGGGTTTGTTCTAAAATTGTGCTTTTTCATTTCCTTGTTGGTCAGTTGCTGGGAATACAGATTAGAATGATTTGGTGAGTTCCCTACTTTTTCAGGCTTCAGCAGTTTACATTGCTATGGATGTAGTGCAAGCTGGAAACAATCTGATATGAAAGTATCTCTTTTAGGGGTTCAGTTATGTAGTAAATAATATTGTGGTTTGTTTGGTATTGGCTTAGCATGGTGGGTGCTTGTCAGATTTTTATTTATTTATTGGGTTAGATTTCTTTGCTGCCCATTTTGCCTTGCAGTGATTTTTAAAGAATGATTTATGACTTGGTATTTTACAGGTTTCCCCCATTAAGTTGATAAGAGTATCCAGCATATGTCTTCCAAGCCAACATTTGTAAACATTCTGATGTTCATAATTTAGTGATTGAAGTATTGTCAGTCTCTGTTATTTAAGCATTGTCAGTCTCTGACACAGCTTTCCCTGGATATCGTTCATTGCCATGTCCTACTTCTTGATGTACTGATTGTTACATCATTGTATTTCTGAATCTCAGATTTCTCCTTGATACTTAAAATTATCCTTGGAACTTGGAAATATTTCAATTTTCAGTAATCTTTTCAAGAGCGCAGTTATAGTTTTACATGCTAAGAAACATACATGTGAAACTTAGCCCACTTCTAAGACCAACACTTTTGGCCTTGCGTTCTGTGTTAAACGGAAAATCCTTTGTCAGTGGAAACATCAGAAAACCTATAATAGTGATGGCTAACCTTTTCGGCACCAAGTGCCCAAAACTTGCATGCGCAAGCACCCCCAAAATACAAAGCACATCCATGCGCCCCACATATGCCCCCTGCCCCCACATGCATGTGCATGCCCTGCACCCCCATGCATGCACACATGACCCAAGAAGTCATACCCAAAGCAGCCTAAAGAGCCAATGAGACTGAAATTCCAATCTCTAACCACATTGGTTGATTAAGAGCTCTAGATCATATTCATTGTGTAGTAGTACAGAGAAAACACAATTTCAGAACTGGGATGGGTGAAGATGGTTTTAAGTAGCCTCAGTTACGGGCTGGGGATGAGATGATGGTCTGGGATGGCTCAAGATGTCCTTAAGTTATAGGTGGAAACATACAAGGAGCGGCATTCTTTCAGATTCTTTGACATCAAGCTGTGAAGGCATCACTTCTATTGATAGGTACTACCTTGCCAACAGGGGGTAAAGAACATAGGTATTTAATACAAACAAAGTACTTTTGTGGATACAACTGTAATTTTAAATCTATAGTGGTTTAGTGAATTGCATATAAATAGCAGTTATAGGTTTATTATTTTGTTAATAACATGTTAATTCTTCCAGTGGCTAGAGAGAATTCTGATGTCTAAGATTTTGTGCTGGTCTTAGGATATCCCAAAGTATTTACTGCATTGCTTAGTAATGGAAGTTCCAGTCCCAATTGAGGTCATAAATCGAGGACTACCTGTAAGACAGCACAGCAGGATTTGAGGGAGATTTAAACATTAAGAGTGACAAAAAGCTTTATTCCAGTATTAGAAAAACAGCTAGGAGAAACATCCTTCTATGGGGTCCAACAATAAAGTAAGTTACAGTGGGATAGTTTGCATTACAAAGTGTTTAGTTCTGTTGTGGAGAGCAGAACAGACACACAACAGTTATTTCAAGGAAGCCTTAGTTCAGAGCTCAGTTGCAGATTCTGGACTGAAGAAAAACTTGGATTAAATCTTACTTCCAATTCTGAGTAGAGCTGGGTAAACCAGAATGTGGACTTTTAACGATCTACCAGTTTGCTCATAAATGGCATAGCATATCATATGAACCCAGCTATTCTGGTTATATTCAATAAATGATTATTATACAGATCACAGCTTAGCGTGTTTTGTAAATATAGGTGACCTTTTTGTTGAGAAAAAATGTGTGGTCACTTACCTTTTAAATGTCTCAAGGAGAATTGCAGTAAACTGCATACATTCAACAGCAGAATGAAAAGAGTTGAATGCATCTTTGAAAGACTATTGGATTATACCTAACAGGAAATGGCCATATGTAGCTGGCATGATGATGATTCTTAAATAAATATCTTTACATTCTGATACACAGATTGTGTGTATTACAGATCAGTAATTCAGGGCTCTTCTTCATAGCCAAATTGAAGTGCTATTTAACACTTTAGTGCTACGCTCATGCCAACAGAAACTTATAATAGTATAACTTTAGCTGCCCCATCGGTGGTCCTTAGCTTAGCAAACATTGCTATCTATACCATAGAGGACATGGTGTGGTTGGGGGTGAGGATTCTCTTGGCTTCATTTTCTTTCCATTCCACCCAATATCACCAATTGATGATATTCTGTAACTCTATAATTCTTTTTAACCCGGGATACGTTGGGCAACAGATGGCTAAACTAAGTTTAATCATTGTTCAAACTCATTATGTAAATTTTTTTGAGTATATTGAAAGGGAATAGTGCTTTCCTGGAATAGTTCAAAAATAGTCCAATCAACAACTGAGTTCTATTTTGAAGCATCAGAAAGTGAGCTGGATTTCTCTGTCCTGCTTCCCTCCTTAGCCCTCCCTGCCACCTTTGATGGTCAGCTGCTGTTCAGAACAATCCATGCAAAATTATACAAAAAGCATAATTGGTCTCATAGCTTTTGTCATTAAAAGTCATGGCTTCATAAGGCCTAGCATTAGAACATCAATTGGACATTTAGAACAAGCTGACTGTATTTTTATCTGGGCAATTTCCCTATCCTTGCTTTTTGCATATTTTTTGCATAATTTTGCATGGATTGTTCTATTGATTTTTTGATTTATTTATTATTTAATAAATGTTATTCTACCAGTAGTAATTTTAAATGTCTGGACTCCAGTAGGTCACTGTAATCCAAGTTGTAAATCGGATGCCTTTGCAGTGATTAATAATATATAAAGCAAAGCTCAATAATAGTTGGATAGAACTTTACATGACAAGTTACAGAACTTCACCTGTCAATTTTTTCCCTTGTTGCTGGATTTATGATGCTGAGATAGGTTATTGCATCCTGCAATAACTTTTTATAAAAGATGTGCAGTTATTATTTTACAAAATCTAGTGTGTGCTTTTCTATTAGTTACATTTTCTTTATGCATTAGTAGAGATTATAACTTTATTGCTGTCCATTAAAATTATCTTTCCTTTCTCATTCCACTCTACCCTTGTCTATTCTCATGTACATTTTAAGCCTATATCTTTGCTATAACCATTTTTTTTAAAGTTTTCAACATTTTAGTCATATTAAAAATGGATGTTCAGAAAATGTTTTGCTTATTTTGGGTTAAATTCTGCCACGTGTTTAACCAGATTCTAAATAATCTGTCATATAAATATTGTCATGATTTTTGCTCTGTAAAGTAGCCCTCAAATGTTGTTTCCAACCAATCTGTAGGTTCTGACATGTGAATAATCAGCTGGGTCATTGGATTTGCTGAGGCACTTCATTAGAAGGACTTACAAAAATATCTTTGAACAAGTAACTTTTTTTGAAGGTCTCATCTTGTGGTTCATATGAAGCCTGAGTTGAATAATTTCAGAAAATAAGGACAAGTCAGGTAGCCCCTTTCGGATTTAACAGATTTTATTAATGGGCCTAAACTTTTCATCAGCTGCAGCTCACTTTCATCAGATGCAAAGGGTGGCTAGATTGATGAAGAATTTAAATTGGGATAAAGTGGGGGGAAGGGAGAGGAAGATAGGTTGGTTATGTAGATGTAGGTAACATATCAGATTACAAATACTTTATCAATTGACACTTGTATGCGTTAAAACCCCTTGTCTTTTTTCTTGTATAATGATTTGTTCTTCTGCAATAATTTCAGGAAAAGCTCAACACTGTTTGCTTAGGTATTAGGACTACCTGTAGCTCTAATAACCGCTGATGTGTTGACATTCTTCTTTTTGGCAGAAATTTTAACTGAGTCAATTAAAAGTCAACACAGTATTAAAACAGGAGAATGAAAGCTATGTTAATGCACTTGTTTTATATATTTTGCAGGTATCCTGGAATTTATCAGTATAGCAGTCGGCCTGGTCAGCATTCGAGGGGTAGACAGTGGACTTTATTTGGGAATGAATGAAAAAGGAGAATTATATGGCTCGGTAAGTATTTTGCAGTTAAAAATGTGTCTTTATCTAGCCAGTTTTGATTATTTTTGTGTCTAACGGGCTTCTTTTAAAATATTTATTCAACCATATCATCAGCATTTATGTAACATCGTTAGGAAGATACCCAAATCTATCAATGCTTATTTTTCCAATTTTATTTAATTCAATTTTGGTGAATCTTATATTTCACTCAAACAAAGATGCACATTTTTGTATGCATTTCTTTTGTGCTCAGAATTTGATTTTTGAGTACTATTAGTTAAATACACAGTCTAAGACTGCTGAAAATTTAACAATTCAAGTACTACCAAGACTACTACTACTACTATTATCTCTTATTCATTAAACATGAAATCATGGCAAATGAATATTTAAAAATATATCACAAATATAATTGGCTGGCACTGATGGTTGATACGGGTTGTTGCCAGCATCCTAGGTATCAACCAAGTATCTTCTTAAGATGTACGATATTCCGAGTAGCACAGTTTTTTGCAGTTCTGCTGGCGTTATTTCAGGAAGCTGTAATTTCTTGATGTATTTTATAAAATTCTTGAAAATGGTACCAAGTGCCGTGATGACAATGGGTATCACTGTTACATATTTCATCCATAATCGCGTAGTTTTTGATGGCCAGATTGTGATATTTCGTGACATTTTTCTAGTTCTTTTTCTTCGACTCTGCTGTCTCCTGGTACGATTATTATTATTATTATTATTATTATTATTAAAAACTAGACATTGGGGTGGGATAACTGAACTATAAAACTGCACCTTTAGAGGAATAATTGAATTTTGGTTTAAATCTTTGTTGAGGCATAAATATATATCAGTTAACTTTATTTCTTTCTATCACTCAATATTTATGTTGTGGCAATTTTGTATGGATAAAATTTACTCTGGAGGAAATGTGGTATATAAATGTAATAGATACATTAATAAATAAGATCCTACTAGTAATTATTGCTATTAGTAATCGATACATATTACAATCAGGTTGTATTTGCAATGTCATGAACTGCTGTTTGTGTTATTTCATCTACAGTGTTAATATTGGCATATCACTTGGATAGCATCACATAGTAGCTAACTTTCTTAGGTTTAGATAAAAACTTTGATAAATCAAAATTAATTCCTAGTGATTATCTGACAATATTCCTGTAATTCTCAAAAATAATAAGGATGTGTATTCTTCTGAGTTTTTCCAATTTCCCAATATTGTCTATAATCCTGGGATTTCCTAATGATTGATATATCAGGAAAACCAGACTCAACCTGGTTTGTTTTTTCAAGGACAGCCGAGGAATACAATAGATGTATAATTCCTGTGCTGTTGGCAAAGTTTTATATGGCATATAAATAAACATAGGTAGGACTTGGGGAAGCAGAATATTTAGAAATTCTAAGGCATTCTGGTCCCTATGGAACCATTATAGGTTGAATGGCATCTGATAGCAATACTGGAGCATGTTGCATTTGGTAGACACGGTACGTAGATGGAACCTGCATCTCCAGAATCCCACCAGGATCATAATCTTAACTTCAAAAGCTTTACATAAGCAGTTTCTTAATATTTTTGTTAGTTACCTATCCTCCTTTTACTTGCTTTCGCTTCATAACCAGAGAAAGCAAGTGATGTCACTAGCATTCAGCCATAATAAATGATCCTTGGGGGAATGCTCTTTTATTCAGAAAAACGGGTCCCACTTTATCTTGTATCTTGTTCTTCCTCAGCTTTAGAAAGTTAGTAAATATTTATAGTTGAAGATGAACTGTCAGTGCTTATTAGATATCAGAAAGGCAAAATGGGGGGGGGGGGCGGGCGGAGCAGAATGCTGAAGCAAATTACTTATTACTGGTGTGGGTGAAACACCTCTTTCTCTACCCCTTCACCCCCACCCCTCTTTGTCTCACACACACATGAAGAGTGCAAGCTATTAGCCCCAGAATAGCGATGGTTATACTACAAAATATAGCTATGTGCCATGGTGTTTCTGAAGATAAACTGGACTGTAAAGATTTTTTTCCTCATTCTACCAAAGCAATTAAGCAGTTAGAGAGTTACTAAATGTAGACAGCGAGCCATGTAAAAAGGGCAGGGCATACAGTGCAATGCAATTTCTATTTCCCACACTGCACAAAATCATAATTGATCATATGCTAGGCATGCGTGCCACAGGGGACACACAGAACCCTCTCTGTGGGCACATGAGCCATCGTCCCAGCTCAACTCCAAACATGGGGGATGCGGGGCAGGGTGCATGTGCAGAGGACGTGCACGCATTGCATTTTGGGGATTC
>JANHGC010007646.1:25501-36715 GCA_027560395.1 Boaedon fuliginosus
GAAGAGAGGCAGGATATAAATCTAATAAATAAATAAATAAATAAATAAATAAATAAATAAATAAATAAATAAATAAAACCAATTGTACTGGACTTGAGATTTCATTCCTACTCAAAGACAATTTTCAAAGATACTGTTAATTGACCTACTTTTAATTGGAGATATTAATTATTGATATGGGGTTATGTATTTTTGTTTTTCATCCAGCTGAAATCAGTTCAAATGGACTGACATATACCATTGCTTATTGCAAACTATTGCTAATTCGGATTTTTTCTCTTTATGTAGTGAATGTATTTGTTCCATGGCTATGCAATTAATAAAACTATTACTCAAATGTTGTATATGTGATTGTGTGTATATGTTTGTATTTATCTGTGGTGTGTGTGTATATATATGTATTTTATATATGTGTGTGTGTATGTATATGTATATATGTATATATATGTATATTATATGTGTGTGTGTGTATATATACAGTGTACAGATACACACATACACACACACATATATAATTTCAATGTCTTCCACGGTATGCGTTGAATTGCTTCTCCAACATAATCTTGATGTTGTAATGATGGCTTCTAAAACAGAAAGAAGTTTAAAAGAGGAATAGTTCTTGTGATAGACTTTCTTCCAGTTTAGATGCTAATGGCATTAATGGGATGAAAGGTTTTCTTAGATTGTACTAGTTCATCTAATTAAAAATAAGATCAACCACTCTCAGGCTATTTATTCTACTGAGTGATTTTGTATTTGTGAACTAAAGTCTTTGACTTGATGATGTGGTTGTCTAGCTCATAAAATCCAGAGGCTCTCATATGTCTCTAAAGAAAGTAGTGTTATCTTACTGCGTAAACTAAATAGAATGCATTAATTTCTATTATATAGCATATTGATTAATGCATCTTTAGAAATATCCATATTCTGGCCATTCATAGTATTAAAAGAATGTAATTCAATTGTCAACATGTGGGACTGACTAAAGCAAAATGTTGTGTCCATAGAGAAGTAGCAGTCACCCAAGCTCTACCATCCAGTTTCCCACTACTATAGTGCTTCTGCAGTATAGAGTGGAACAGGAGTACAGTGGTGCAGCTCATTGGAGATAGTGCAAGTAGGGATGTTTTGGAACAAAAGATTTGGCTGTAAATATTTTTTTAATATTGTACCCTGTGTGATTATTCTATAAGTCTAATGTCTGGGAACTGACAAAATGTTAGAAAGATGGAAAGCAAAACATGGAATTCAAAGCTATTTTTCTCTTAAGTTATAATTTTGTAAACTTTTATTGTGGTTATATCCCAAATTTATTATGAGACACGTAAACTAAGCTAGGCGTGTCCAACCTCTGGACCATATGCGCCTCTGGACAGCTGATAATGTGGCTCCATAATACAAGAATTAAAAAATAAAGGAAGTTTGTTATCTATATATAGTAACTATACTATGCTATTGTCAGAGAAGCAACCTTTTTTAAGGGTGAGACCAATCAACCAATGGAATAGCTTGCCTTTAGAAGTTGTGGGTGCTCCATTACTAGAGGCTTTCAAAAAGAGTGAGGGAAGTACATCCCAAAGGGATAGTGCCAGGAACCACTAAAACGATGCAGAAAATTTAAAATAGTCATTCCACTTTTTTAAAAAAGTCAACCCCAAAGCAAATGCAGCAGCTGAGAGGGAAACTAAGAGCAGACGCTCATGCTAATTGAAAGCCTGGGTGTGCTACCAAAAGCCATCAACAGTTCCAACTCTATTATTCTATGTTCTCTATGTTCTAAATTGGGTGCTTCACAGCAGAAGCAATACAGCTGGCTGGACCACACATGCCTTTAATTCACAGCTGCATCATTGTCCCTTCCTGTATTTTTTCCCCCAGGAAGAAACAAGAAGTAGCCAACAATGTAGCAGCTATAAAAGGTCTTGGGGAACTCCAGGGAGTATCAGCTGATTGCAGAAGTGTTACTTAATATTTTTTATAATGAAAATGTTTCTCATCTTGTCTTTCTTGAAGAGAAGAGGTTAATGCCACCCCTAGATGGGTGATTTATGGGTTTCCCTACCCTAATCTTGTCAGTTTCTGAGAGAGTGATATAGATATATATACGCTACTATCCTGTGGTGGTGGTTATAATTACGTTTTCCAGAAGAAAAAATAAATTATCTTACAGATTCTACTTATTTTCAAATAATGGCATCAAATATGTATGGAAAACTGAATAACTGACTCAAGAATAGACTGAGAGGCATTTAATATGCCCCCTTTCAATATCAGTTCTGCAATGTAACTCTATGATCTAATTTGCCTGAAGAAAATAAGAATAAATTAAGTATGGTAAGTTTCTTGCCAGTTTCTCTGATAGTGCATTTGACTTCTATACAGCATCTGGATTTACAATTGAAAGAACTCAAAGTAATTTTAAAAATTGTTCAAAGAAATGTTAAGACAACAAGTGCTGTATTTAAAGACTATTCAGCAAATAAAAAGAAGAGATTGATTACAAAGCTGCTTGCATTCTTCTTAGATAAGCTGTGGGAGGCTATTAGAACACATTCAACTCTTACCTATTGTAGAATTCAGTAAAATTGATTTTGCACAATGGGGTTGGAACTTTAGAGTTGGTTCTTTTTCTCTATTAACAATTTTGGTTGAAATAGATGTAATAATTGTTAGGGTAAAGTGCTTATCCATCTAAGCCTTTGTAAGGATCTTCCCCCTCCATGGTGATTAATATGAATGTTTGTTTATAGAATATGATATTAAGGCTGTTTTGAGAAATCCATGGTGAGGGTTACAATGATTAAGTGATTATATGAACAACTTCTTTGATAATTAAAATTGCAGGAACAATGGAAAATTATTTACAGTATTTGTAAATTTAACATAAAAGTAAACATCCTAAACTCAAACTCAATTAATGGTGATTACATGGATATCACAAGGAGGGGAGGGTTTTTTTTGGTACAATGTAGAAACGGTTTACCATGTCCTTTGTATTTTTTTTTTAATTTTCAAGTTGAGCCTACAGCTCTGTGATTTCCTTGTGGTTTTCAATCCAATAACCAGGCCTATCCCTCCGTAGTTTCTTTCAAGGTCAGCCAAACTTGCTAAGAAGCAAGAGAGGGGAAAAGTGAAAAAAAAAGAAGACATGGGTGGAAATCCTCTCTAAAGAAACCCATAAACTTAAGAGCACTATAAAAATTAGAGAGTGAAAAGTTTTGTGTACACCATAAGGTTATACAGTATCTGGAAATGAGAACATTTGTCTTTTATTGGGTCTTTGAAGGACATTTCCCATCACTGAAAGGGCACCATAGACTAAGACTAAGAATAGTTCTGGATTAGACCAAATATCGTTCAATAAAACTCTCTTTCTTCAATGAGTAACCTTCAGGAAATTCATATGCCGGGTGTGAGAAGAATGATATCTTCCACTTGGTTATAGTACTGAAAGCTCTAGTCCTCTTGATACATAATCTTTGTGTGTGGTGGGAATGGTTCATTCTCACTAAATATGATCATCTTGTAACTATCACTGCCTAAACAGCTCTTGAATTCATTATGGGAAATGTAATTGTTTGTTTCCCTTTCAGATAAGCCCATATGTTCATCATCCACAATGCATTATAAACATTTTATTCATTATTTTATGTATAAAATTTCTACATTGTTTTCCTTCGTTCAAAATTTCAAAGCAGAAGTTTCTTGACCAGCTAGAATGAGTATATATAGATACTGAAATAATTACAACTATCAGAGATTACATTGAAAGCTATACAGTTGCTATAAATGAAACTGACCTGGAAAGAAACTGTATGGATTATAATTGTGTTGCACTGTACATTTCATATAGAAATATATTGGAAACTACTCAATATTTTTTTGATGGGATGTGGTATAGTAATGCTGTAAATAAACAAGAAAGAAATGCTTACTCTGTGGGCACAATCATACCAGCTTCAGCATTTTTTTTTTAATATATATAAAATCCTGTGATACTGTGCAACTGAGTTTTACTTTAAAAAGTTTTTCTTTGTATTTCTTTGAATGTGTCATCTGGCAAAGCATGGTTTTGCATTGAAGAAGTTATCTGTGGAGCATATTATTAGCATTTGAGCTAAAGAGTAACTTTAATTTTGTTTTCTTCTTTTCACTTCATTAGCTTTTCTTCCCATTACATTCTTAATTCATTGATAGTAGAAGTTTCCTTTAGTTGCTACATGTTGTTTTTAAGAGCTAAATGTAAAAGTGTTTTCTTAATCTTTCATTGTCATTCAATGGATTTTTAAAATGTCTATTTTAAGCCAACTTTAGCGAGCAAGAATTTTGAAGGTATCATATACCCCCTCTTAAAGAGTATATCTCAATAAATGTTTTGGTTTAAGGGTCCTACAACTTGCTATTTTACAAACTACTAGATTATATGCTATATGTAAACAGAGAAACTCACCTTGTTACATTATTATGCTATTACATGGTGGCTCAACTGTTAAGGATGCTGAGTTGTCAGCTGAAAAGCTGATGTCCTGGGTTCAAGACTGGAGTACTGAGCAATGGGTGAGCTCCAGTTACTTGCCCCAGCTCCTGCCTACCTAGCAGTTCAAAAGCATGCAAATGCAAGTAGATAAATAGATACCATGTTGGTGGGAACGTAATAGCGTTCCATACATCTCAGTGTATAGTCATGCTGGCTACATGACCATGGAAATATTTTGGGACAACACTGGCAGAAATATATTCTAAGCATTTTTTAGAATATATTTTAGTCTTTATAATTGTATAATATTTTTTAGTTTTTATAATTGTAGCAACACTGCTCAAATGGGACAATCCTATTTTTTTAAAGCAAAAGATGTTTTAATTTTTAAATGTTTAGGATTTAGAAATCAATGAAGATCTATTTAATCATGTATCATAATAGTTCAGCCTTCCCACTCAGGTGGCTTTTAGATGTGATTTTTCCTGGGAAATTGCTGAATGAGAAATGCTGTAATCCAAAAGTTTTGAAGGGCAGTAGGCTAAGAAATAGTATAGTAATAAGAATGTAGAGCTATGAGCTGGTCAAAGATTCAGATGTTTAAGAAATAAATGAATTAGAAGCCAATAGGAGGAATAAAATATTTAGATTAGTTACTCGCAGCCCAACTCAACTTCACAAGGTTGTTGTGGAGAAAATAGGACAAGAAAAGAGTATTGAGTGTGTCCATCACTTTGAGTTAAAAATAATAAAGGGGAGAATAAAACTAGTATTCATCTTTGTTCCAAATGCAACACCCTTGTTTAACAACGTATGGGAAAACAATCCACTCATGCCTTTCTCTCTCTCTTATATTTACAGGATAAATTGACCCAGGAGTGTGTGTTCAGAGAGCAATTTGAAGAGAACTGGTATAATACATACTCATCAAACCTATATAAGCATGTGGACACTGGAAGACGATATTATGTCGCATTAAATAGAGATGGAACTCCCAGAGAAGGGACCAGGACTAAACGGCATCAGAAATTCACACATTTTTTACCTAGGCCAGTGGACCCTGAAAAAGTCCCTGAACTATATAAGGATATTTTAAGCCAAAGTTGACAAAGACATTTCCTTCACTTGAGCCCTTAAAAACCAACAACCACTATAAAGGTTTCATGCGGTGGGTTCTTAATTGATTAGCTGTGTCATCACATCAGCTCCACTGTTGCCAAACTATGTCGCATGCATAATATATGATGGAGGCTTGGATGAAACTTGCTGATGGTGTTCTGCACTTAAAAGGTTTGTCTTCTGGAAGAGAGCCTATGCCCATCACTTGATTTATTGAGTGACAAAGAAAGAGTGAGAATGTTTGAGAGTGAAAGCAGAAGCTGAAGAACGAAGGAAGGGGGGAAAGGCCTGATGCATGCTGGGAAATAGACACGCTTTTAAAATTTTTTGGTCTGTTGTATACTTCATCCTAGATCAGCATAGCTGCCATACTTTGACTCATGAAGAATTTTGGCTGGTGGCCTGCTCAAGTGTACGCTGCATTTTTTTTTAAAAGCAAAGGCATGGAGGGTATGGTCTGTCTAAAATCCACATAGGAAAAAAAGAGACTTATTTTCAGTTTGACTGCTCAGTTGAGAGTCGCCCCTTAATGAATTTCAAGTAAAGATCTCTTAGTAATACAGGTTTTTTTTTTTTAAAAAAGTTAAATTTATTTATAGAAATCCAAAGGCAACATTTTATTTATTTTATATATTTATTTATTATATAGAGTTTATTTTTAATGACATATGTACAGGCCAGATAGGCAGATTGGAAGCTATGGGCTCTGAGAAACATTTCAACAGCAAAGACCGCTACAACCGTATGATTAAATTCATACAACTCAAACATAAAGATGCATGGAGGCAAGGAGGAATCTAGGGATCCTAATGTACTAAAGGCAACAATATTTTTTGTGCCCATATTATTGTAAAATTATGCACACCACCACTCATGACTCTTGAGTGCTTACTCTTCTGACTGCTTGTTTCATAGCTTAAAATCTCCCCTTTCCTCTCCCTCTCTTACTGAGGATTAAAGATAAAACTGGGTCTTCAAAACTTTAATTCTGTGTCTGTAATATTTCCTCTTTGGTAAGCAACTTATCAAACTTAAAATCTACAACTTCCCATTGTGGAATAAAAAACGCAAGGAAATAAAAGAAGGGTTGGTATATGATATATTCTACTTGTTAAACCTACTGCAGATAATACCAAAGCTACATCATAAATATGTATGGATTTTTTTTTACTTAAGCAGAATATCAGAAATATTCTAATGCCTATTAGGATATTTTTGTACCAATTAAGGTTGCCTCACACAAGTAGTAACAAAGGCCAGAGACAAGGCTCTCACTCTTGTAAACTTGTTTAATTGTGCACTTGATTATCTACTCTGAAATTACACAAGTTCCATGGAGGTTATTATCTTTCATGGGAAAAATGCTTTCATTGTGGTCTATCATAATACATAGAGGACTCTTGCAGATGACAAGAGTACATTTCTATTGAGAATTACAATGTGGGTGAAAGTACTATACTTAAATTATGTTTCAAATGTTCTTAAAGCATATTGTGCTGGCTGCACTGCATAATGTGTATCAGTGAGGATTGTGTAACATAATGAGTGCAAGCATACCTTTTGTTAGTAGCTATAATTTGGGCTTACCCATAGAGGAGAGGCTTTGTCATAAAGCCCTAAGATCAACAGAGGCCACAGAAACCTTGACAATGACTGCAGTTCATGCGCTTACATGTACATACCATTTCAATAAAAGTTGGCAGAGGAAATGTAGAGAGTTTAGACTACAGTAATACAGTCAACTCAACATGGCTCTGGTTATAGCCTGGATTCTATGTAAAATGGAGTGCTCTATTGTTCTCTGTAGCAGGATTTGCACATAACACTATGCCATACAATAAAGATTAGTAAATAACATGCTCAATGTATAAGATGCAGAGCGGCCCCAATAAAGAAAATGCGTCTTGTTTGTGAGCAGCAAACCTAAGGCTGAAATTAATGTTGCTGAGTTACAAGACCTGGCTTCTGTTCATTATACTTTGCCATATACCAAAATCCTGTCTTTTTTAGTTTGCTTTGGTCTTTTTTTTTTGCAATTAGAAAAAAATTAGAACAAACCAGGAATTGAAAAACAAATTGTTATTATTATATTTTTCATCTGCAAAACTGATGTTTAATGAAACATGGCTAAAAATTCTGGATTAGAATTACATGCAGAAGTAGTTCACATAAGAGATGTATGCTTTGCATTATAACCAAGGTTAAAGGAATTGTAGGAGGATACTAGCATATGCATCGATTGTACTGCAATGCAAAAATAATTTCCTTGAAAGTAAAGAGTTGCTCATTGTGAACTCAAAATTCATCTCAACCTCTGCTAAAACCAGGACAGTTCTTCCACTGGAAGCTACTAGGAGCCCTTGTGGTGCAATGGTTTGAATGAATATTGAAGGCTAACTGCCCACAGTCTGGAGTTCAATCCTGCTGGGGCTCAAGGTTGACTCAGCCTTCCATCCTTCTGAGGTTGGTTAAATAAGGACCCAGATTGTTGGAGGCAATATGCTGACACTAAACTGCTCAGAGAGTGCTATAAAGCACTGTGAAGCGGTATATAAGTCTAAGTGCTATTTCTATTTCTATTGAAGCAATCTCAGAACCATATATTTATACCCTGATTTTCCACAAGAAGGTCTTCTCAGACAACAAGCTGTTTCAGGTCTGAAGTAGTAGCCATTTTGCTTATGAATATACTGAAAAAATTGTTAATATTTTCAAGATTAATTAAGCATTATTTTAATTGGCTGTATGTTTGCTGTTTGGAAAGAAAGAT
Organism: Boaedon fuliginosus; assembly: GCA_027560395.1. Taxonomy (NCBI): domain Eukaryota; kingdom Metazoa; phylum Chordata; class Lepidosauria; order Squamata; family Lamprophiidae; genus Boaedon; species Boaedon fuliginosus. The sequence goes on from JANHGC010007646.1 coordinate 33,868, forward strand.
GACAAGAAAATGCAGTGAATTCTTAGGATCAGTTTTACGTCAGAACAATTTCTTATTTTCTACTTGTTCTCCTGAAGACCATCTCTACCATTGAAGTCAGTGAGTTAAACATTTTCTTGCCATTTCTAAAATAATCAGTGGTGCAAGACTAGTTATGAAGACACAGACATACATACAATGGGAGATGGTAAACAAATATGGGACTATTATTTTAGGAATAAGCTTATGTCAAATGTATCCATAGCGTTAGCTAATCTACAACACCTAGTCTTGGGTAATTTCTAGATGTGATAAGATGCAGCTATTCATGATAGTTTGTTGAAGAGCTGTCCCATGTAATTATCAGCTGTATTGGTGTGAATGCCATAAGCAGCAGCAAAAAGGGGGAAGGTCATCAAAAAAGTCAAGATGAGGTCATGACAGTACAGTAGAAACACTATCCCTCTGTGCATATAGGTGTTTCTTGTAATGCTTTGATGCCATTTTGCCTTTTTTTAAAACCACCTCCACCCTTTCCCAAGACATTACTGAATGTCATAATATGTACATTATTCATTGCTGGTTTAGCACAAAAAATGCTCATTTTACTAAGATCAACAAGATCATGACATTAAAATGAAAAAGGTATCAATCTATTTTCAGTTCATATTATAACCTAGTGTAAGACTTTCTGAATTTAGTTCTGAATTGCTAAGAAAATTAGACTAGGATCAATCCTTTCAAACCTAGATTGATCCCAAGAAACACCAAACATATAATTACAGAACAATTTAACCTATAAACTATATAAATATATTTTGAGTGGTATCTTGAATACTGAACTGAGAATCAACCCTTTGAAATCCAGCATGACTTCTTTAATGACTATGACCAGGATCGAACTGTTAATTTTTGCTCAGAGCCAAATATTTAAGAAGTTTATTCTATTTCGTAATAACCATTTTTTTTATCATCACTTGTCAATTATCTTTTTTTAACCCTTGCTTCACATTGAAATAATGAATCAGTTGCATCTTTATAAAGTAGGCACATGCAATACAGTATTAAGTAACGAGATCAAAGCTCACTGAGAGCACATGAGCAATCCATCTACAGCTTTATAAAATTGCCTGCCAGAGACTGCAGACATAGGTGGCATGTCAAGCACCTGATAAGCCTTAATGCGGGTCTGTTTTCAACTTGATGGTTCACAAGTTGCACAGACCTCTTGTTTTAATGGTCAAATCACTTTCACTGGAAAAATGATAAAGAGTTTTTAAGATGACTTTAAATATAAATTACTTTTCAACTGTATCCTGAAAATTTGGATGATAAATTGATCATCTTACGAGGAAATGGGATAAAGGACAGCATGTTCAACATCTAGAAGCAGAAAGATGTACACATGTATATCTATATGGATAAAAGTATGTAAATGTATATCTATCTATATGTATGATAGATATAGGTATGTGTGTATGTATGTATGTCTACCTGTGTAGTTGCATAAAGATGGATTCAAGGAGCAATAAGCATCCAGATTTGCACTATGTCCACAAAAATATTAAGGACACCCATAAGCAAGGTCAGCTTTGCCACAACTGACCAGAATAAATAAGACCATATTTTTAGCCTTAATGTGGAATTCGCTGGGGGAGGGGGAGGGGTTGATCACAGACAGATCATTAATATTACTTAATGTGTTTTAATTTATTTTTTGTATTTTTTAAAGAAAGGACTAAAAATAAGCAAGAAAAAAAATGTTATGACTTTGTGGCAGTTGATACAATAAACTATAACCAATATATTCAAATAACCCATAGTGTTGTGTTAGATATTTGAATATTTAGAGATATGGAATTATCATAGATCTTTTCTTGGACATGGATATTTCAGCTCATAGCAGCAGACTTCAGAGTTTTTGTTACCATATGGAATACAAGTAAAATTAATGACTAACAATTTCCATTCAACAAAACACTGTTTTTCACCTATCTTATCTATTCATTCCTCTAAGCAAGATACAATAATTCCAAAATTAAGATCAATTTTATCTTCGTCCCCATAAGGCATCAGCAATTAAATATCAAGGGTTGCACCCTTTACTGATCCTCGGTGTATAGGCATTTGTTTTTATATCAATTGTGTGGCCTTACAGATGATGGTTTATTCCAAATAGGACTTAAGAGACAAGGCTACATCTAACACTTTTGCATTTGGAAAAGGGAAAAGAAAGTGCATTTGGAATCCATGGAGCTGTTATATTTAACAATTGATGGCTAACTTTGATTTCTATATCTTATTTATCAGATATTAAAGGACCAATCTAGTCTCATGAAAATCAATACGATTCCCCCATTTTTCCATTAATGAATCAGCTTTGTGGCAAAATTATTTGGACCATTTCTGTAGAACACAGACAAAACTAATTTAGTAAATTCTTCAATATGCCATTTAAGTAAAGTTCCTATACGTTATTTTTACAACAGATGAATTCACTTCTTACCCCATCCTCCCTTTTTTGGTATTATTGTTTTAAGGATGCATATTCCTGTTCTCATTTCAACAGCTAGATTGAAAGCTGCTTTTGTATTCAGCGCAGTCTTTATCTAAGGGTAAGATGGGCAGATTTCACATTTACTCTACCTCCATTATAATTATGGGTAATAGCATTTAACCCAGTGTTCTAGTGATTCACCTTTTCAATTGTTTAAGACCAAAATCTTGATTTCTCTCCCTGGTCACCATTTTGGAGATAAATTCTTGCATATAGAAGACTGATTAATCTCAGCTTACAAAATAAGACTCTTAATTCTGCCGCCTCGAGTTCCCCAAATGGATGAAGAGAGGCGGGATATAAATCGAATAA
>JANHGC010007648.1:11693-21894 GCA_027560395.1 Boaedon fuliginosus
GGCCCATGATCCTATCCACCATTAAACCATCTTTCCACACAGCCTCCATGTTTCCAGAGTGTTTTTCCCCACTTAGAACTGAACCCAGAAAGATATTTCTTCCAACAGCACATATATTTCTGCTTTCATCAGATTTTTTCTCATTAGTCTCAAACGTGCTGTTGATTCTTCTAAACCAGGTTTTTGTTACAGCTAAACTAGCAAGCTCAATACAGAAGTGTTTTCTTGTTTAATGAAAGTATGTGGAAAGAAGCTCACATTAAAGACTTTAGAAAATGCAAACTTTTCCTTCAAAGGTAAAGTACAGCTTTAACAGATTGGAAACCTGAGGGTTTTTTGGACAGAAGCCAAACTTCTGGAAGATACAAATTCTACCCTGTACAATAGGAAAGCATTCTAGAGAAAACAAGAATTTTCACCTATTTGCCAGTTGCTAACTAAAGGGTAGGGTGCATTGCAGTGTTTAGTGTGTAATGAAGGAGTGAGCATATTTCAGCCACTCCAGGAAGAGAACAATGTGTAACAGCCAAGAGATGAATATTTGTGGGAGAAACAGAAAGAAGCATAGTCAGCTAAGAGCTAGGTGCAGGTGAAGGAAAAACAGTCTATAGTATGTGATAAAGGGGGAGATTTACTTCCAAACAATTCACCAATTTGGAATTTCCAAGAGAGAGGGAGAGACAGTGAGAGAAACAAATCTACAACATGAGTCAGCAGACTAAAAAAATAGTCTGTCCACAGAGTATTGGGAAGATTGGGAAGAGAATTGAAAGTGAAAGCAATTTAAGGAAAGGGGAGAAAGTATCTACAGCACTTAAAACAGCAATGTCAAAAATAAAAGTAGAGATTTTTACTCATTTATTTATGAAAGAAACTTATATGGTCACCTCAATGCATCTTTATGTATCAGGAGGAGACTGGTATTGTCACAATGACAATAACAATGTAAAAGAAACCATTTTAAAAAGAACATCCACACACCCTCCAAAAAACAACAGGGTAACAAGATCATTTGACCTTAGGCCACAAAGTTAAGAGGAATTAGGTGGGGGGTGACTTCTATAAGTAAACAGGCTTATACGAAACTATCTCGATTGCAGGAAATTAGTGTAAGATAGGGTTTTTTATATTAGTAAAATTGACATATTACCTGTGCATCTTTGAAGCAACACATAGGATACTTCAAGGGGATAATCTGTACCAATGTGTCTTTCCTACCTTTCCAGCTATCTGAACAAGATATGCTAACTTTTTAATATTTGTATATACATTGGTTGGAGAGGAAAGGATCATAAGTCAGTAAACACACAGAGAGAGATTGGGAGGTGTGTGCTAGCACCAGCTGTTTGCCTAGGATGCTTGCTGTGGAGAGCAGTTGGAGGCAAAAGACTTCAGGGTATAATTGATTAATGTCAATTGTTAACTTGCTGTTAGCACTGTTGCTGTTAGGAGACTGTTTCTCAACCTCAGCAACTTTTAAGATGTGTGGACTTCAGCTTCCAGAATTCCCCAGCCAGATGCTGGGGAAGTCTGAGAAGTTGAAGTCCACACATCTTAAAGTTGCTGAAGTTGAGAAATACTGCACAGTGGAACCTTGGTTCACAAACGCTTCTGTTCACAACCAAATCAGTTCACAACCAAAAAACCAACTAAATGTTAGACTCGGTTCGTGAACATATCCTCGGTTTACAACCAAACTTCCTGAGGACGAAGAAATCTCAAGAGACAAAACACCTGAAGGAGTGTGTCCTTCCATCGCAGAGATGAACTTTCCTGCAAAACAGCAACCTCTCTCTCACTCAGAATCGACCAACTGAACACTTTTCTCTATTGTTGATGGTTTTCTCAGTGTTTGTATTAAAGGATTTTACTGTTACACTGTGCGTTCTGTGGAATATTTAACTACAGTACTGTATTTGTGTGCTTCAAAATCTTTAAAAAATCCATAAAGTTCATAGGGGTCTGGAACGGATCGATCGTATTTCCATACAACCCAATGGGAAAATTTGTTTAGGTTCACAACCAACTCGGTTCACAACCAAAATTATGGAACGAATTGTGATTGTGAACCGAGGTTCCACTGTATTAGGAAAGCACTGCTGTCAGCGTTCCAAAGAAACTTACCCATATCCATTCAGCACTCAGAGACAACTGCACAGAAAAGGGGCTCAGTTAGATATTCAAAAAGCCAGACCATATTTGATTTTTAAGGCTATGCCTTCTGGGTAGAGGACATGAGGGTAAAAAAGAGGACATGTCCGCCATCCCAAACTGAACCCACAATAAAGCATTTATTAGAGCTCTTGTGAAGTAACTAGAGAATGGTAATTACATACTGGTCCTATCTGGCCATGCTTTGTCAAAGTGATAAAGAAGATGACAGCTTCTCTGCTGCAGGCAGTTCTATAGAAAGGAGATTGCTGTCACCAATTTCAAACTGGCTTCAGAGCAGGATTGGGACTGAGAATACCTTGGACATACTAATGGATAAAATTTGGGACTTGACAAAGGGCAAGTGACCGCTTGATTATTTTTTTTGCCTCCTCAACAATTTTCAAAATCAATAATAATATTCCTTTGGATCACTTGATTGACTTGGGAATAGAAGTATAGTTGCAATGGTTCTGCTTGCATCTTTCAGATAGATTTCATATGGAGTCTTCTGGAAATGGTCTGTGAAATGCCAACTAGTACGGTACTGTTTATACCACAAGGCTCCATTCAGTCTCCAATACTTTTCAATATCCACAATAGCCAATGGTTGGCACATTCATTTGCATCTTCTCATTCTAAGATCACACGATTCCACACAAAATCTCTCAATTTTCAGCAACAATTTTCTTCAGCAGTCACTTTTTCTTGTTTGCAAATTAAAGTGAGAAAGAGGAGACCTGCATCCACTCTCATTTTAACTTTCCCACACCCAAAAGAAATGGAAACCATTTGCTTTCCAGAAACCTCCATTTTAATTCTTGTCCACTCAGGAATCAAAACAAAGTAGATAAATACTGGCTTCATCCATTCCAATGATGCCGTCATGGCTTTTAGTGGAATTGCAAATGAAGGCAAATACATAGGTCCTGGGATGATGTTGTAGGATCCAATCAATCTGAGTCAGTTGCCTGGACCAGAGGTTTATTCTTCCAGGCTGGAGCCAATGCTGATTGGATCTTCAGAATAACAGCCCTCTCTAAGTGGTTTACAGAATCAGCCTATTGCCCCCAACAATCTGGGTCCTCATTTTACTGACCTCGGAAGGATGGGAGGCTGAGTCAACCTTGAGCCAATGAGATTTGAGCTGCCAAATTACAGACAGACGGCAGACGGCAGACGGCAGAAGTAGCCTGCAGTACTGCATTCTAACCACTGTGCCACCGCAGCTCAGAAGTCTCAAAAATGTTTGCATTGGGCTATGTGTGAGGAACGTTGTCCATGGGGTCGTGATGCGTCGAACATAACTTCACAACTAACAACAACAAATGTGTAGTATTTATGTGATATCTGACTGTGTGTGACTTATAGTTGGTAATTGGGATGTTAATGGCCAGCTATTAAGATGTGGCGTTCCTGAGAGTTTCAGACTTTGATTCATCAAAGATTGCCTATTTCTAGTCTAACTGGTAGTATCTGGGGAAGCTATTCATTGAAAGCAAGGATATAATTGTAATGACAGCAGATTTCTGTAACATTTTCAGTTAATGGATTAACTTTTCTGAATGCTTGCCTGCATTCAGCAATGGGCTGAAAGAGGGTTAAAAAAAGGAGTCTGAATCCAGGAATGATCAGGGTGCTTAACAGAATGTCAAAGATGCAGAAAAGTAATTCTGAATGGAATTATGCTATCCCACAAGAAGCTGAAACACAGTCTGAGGAAGTATTTGGATCCGAAGCTTGCTCACTTTTTTAAATTCAATTTTTTAAATTGAAACAAAGTCCAGGATCATTGTTTGATTAGCTGTGGCTGATATGGCACATTCATCCTTAAAATGATTTTGGAACTACAGCATAGCACATACCAGTAAACAAATAGTCAATCCAAGACTGACTATTATGATATGTTCTTCTTGGGGTTATCCTTGCGTCTAATCTGGAAATTTCAGCTGTTATAGAATTCACAGAGTGGTTTCTGGAAGAGCTCAAAGATACATTATAGTTATTCTACAAGCAGTGGTGCCAATTTCTTTGGTGTAAAATGCTACATTTTAGAGCCAGGTTACTAGAGAAGATTCCTCTTGCCCTATAATTCTTCATTCTCTTTTCTTTGAGGTTATCTGAAGTGGTTTGTCTACAATTGCTATGGTCAATTTTTACAGAAAGTCATGATTAAGTTAGCTCTAAAGCCAAACTAGTTCTTTGAAATGCAATTCTTAGTTGAGAGAGTAACTTTTTTGAGTTTAATTGAAACAACCAAGAGTCCTTAAAACAGAATTTTAAAACACATCTATAATTCAGTCCCTGAATTTATTTATTAGTACTTCTTTCTTTCTTTATGGATTAGCCTTGGGCCATATCAAAGTGCAAAGTTCCAGAAACTAAAATTTTATAAAAGCAATTTCAAATGGAATTGGATAAAATACAATTTCAAATGAAATTGTAATAGCTAATCAATCAATAAGTTATTTATTAGTTATAACTTGCCAAGAAACAAATAAAAATTCATAAAAGAAATACATTAATTTGGATTGCTAATAATAATCATAATATAAAATAAATATAAAATTATAATATTTGATGCAGAGACACAAAAGAAAGGATGTGTCTTTTTTAAAAAAAACTATGACTTTGAGAATGAGAAAAAAGAGATATAAAGCTATTGAGGATTATGTATACTCACATACATGTATACACTTATATAAAAGTGTGTGCATATTTATATACAACCAAAGAATTAACCCTGGGTCAATCTCTGGCTATGTAGCTACAAACCAACTTTCTACAGTATATCTAGCATCCATATTTTTAAAACACTAAGTCCCATTGCAAGCACAACAGTAAATAATGAAGGGAAACCTGGATATTTTGTCAGGAATCATGTGAAAGTACAGTGCAGATCAGCGTACAAGGGCGGGAAATGTAGCACAACTTCAGTGGGAGTGTATTCAGGGTGTCCATGGAGAACTTACTGACATTAACAAGGCCAAATCTCTGCCTGAGAATATTTATGACCTGTAAGAATAACAAAAACCTATACACACACACACACACACTGCTGTTTTTCAAATATCTATATTCTGACTGTTCTTAATAATGGGGAGCCATGAAAATAGGCCTTTGCTAATGAACTGTCAAAATCCCAGCAGCAGCACTCTAACACATGGTCCTTCTAAACATGTGAACACCATAGATGCATTGCCCAGGAAAAATTGCATACGGACATATTTGATTTCCTTTATTTCCATCCCTCCCCCTTGTGCCTTATGTTATTAATAGCGGCAGGAAAACAAACAAACTTTAACCAATGCCAGTGGGCACAATATCCCGTCTCAATTTGCACTTGCTTAATTTCTACTTAATTTGCAGTGCACTTGTCAGAAAGTTAATGGTGGAAAACTTAATAGATTGGTGAAAATCATGGAAAGAGTAGCTTTCTCCCTCAATTCTCCCTGACCTTGTTTTCTCCCGAAGATGCTGGAATGAGAAGAATCTGGAATGTGTTTATGTAACCTTTCCATTCACCTAGGCAAGAATAGAAACCTACCTGGTGTTGATGAATGGCTATCCTGTAGATTTTGCTAAGTATACATCTGATTGACCTGCTGTGTTGGAAAATATTTTCACTACCGGCAAAACACTTTTCTCTTCTGGCTTTTTAATTCTTACCTGCGAATTAGCCCAGAGCTTCAAGCTTGTTCGAGCTGCTGTGGTGCTCTTTAAAGGAGTTAATGATAAACCCCCACGCTCTAGTTGTTACGTAGGCTGAAGGCCCAGCCCCCTCAGCTAAGTGCATGTGGGCTGTTTACTGCAGAAGTAGGCTGTGTCAGCTGAGAGTTTCTGTTCTGTACAGTACACTCCCTATGCAGCTAAACGCAGCCAAGGCAACCAGTTCTTTGGCAGCTGGCCAGCTCTAGAGCTTGCTGGATGAAAATGGAAGGTGGCCTGCCAGAGAATCAATAATCAGAGACAATTGGAGACAAGGGGGAACAGGGTAAGGTCAAAGAACTTTCAACGCCCAAAGAACTTTCACTGCCTCTTTGCTAACAAGCAGCCTTCAGCTTGCTCCAGGCACAACATCCGTGGACAGCTTTCTTTGCTTTTATGGACAAAGGGGGTTTCTGACAGCTGCGAGCAAGCAAACTGTGTGGCGTAAATCTCCTTACAAATATAAATGGGCTGCATTATTCCTTCCGTGCCTAACTGGGGGAGGAGGGACACATGAGCTCTCTCTTAGCACTGCTTTCTGAGCATTTAGTGATTACTCATTTTTTGTGTGTGTGCCATAATAGCCCTAAATCAAAAGAGTTTTGATTGAGAAGGTACACAAATTATTCCAGTAAAAGAGGTAAAGTTTATGCGTATTACATTTTCATATCTTTATAATCTTGCTCCGAGGCAGAGGAGCTCAAAAAAGAAGCAAACTAGACCGGTTTCTCAGCTGGATGATACATCTCTCTCTCTCTCTCTCTTTCTCTCTGCATGTGTGTGCGCATGCACACATGCGAGCATGCAAAAAGCCTTGCAATTCCTATTATATCATATCCTTAACATGACCCTGGAGGATTAAGAAACTTCCAGAGATGATCAACAGCAACTTATTGTACATGCCAGGATCTTAGCAGCATTTCAGTTTAAATGGATCTCAGAACTTTTGCTCCACTTCTATAGCTGATGAACAGTCCCTCCCGCCCATTCTGTTTCGTTTATGTTATCAGTAACTACTCCCCTGACTAAATCCCTCTAGATCTCCTGGGACTTCACCTCCAGGAATTCTTAGACAGTTGAGTCTACATTCTTAAAATTCCTTATTTGCCCTAAACCATGCTTTCCAGTCTGATACTTCTGGGTTTCATTGCAATAAATGGTTTGGGAATGACGGAAACTGTAACTTAATACAGTACATTTGGGATGCTGGTTGTTATTAGTATACCAGCTGCCAGCTAAATAATTTGCAGCTAATTAAGCCTTAAATTAAGTAATTGATTATAAAATGTTTAAATTTATAATATTTAAATTGAGCACAATTGCCCAAATTAATTAGGATAAGTCTACACAACAGCTTTACTGCAGTTCAGTGAAATAGTCACCTAGGTAACGTTTTATAGTTTTAAAGGGATGAGCTATTTTATTCCCATCCATCCAGAGTATCCTATACCTCATATTGTCATCCCAACTCTCTTGATTGTATGGCCATTTTCATCGTGTAAATGGTGAGAAAGAAAAAGAGGAAGTCAATAACTATAAGGCCAAGAGAATTCAGGTATTAAATATCAATGTTTTAACTTCAAGTTATCTATTTATAGTTGGCAAAAGAGTAATAGGTTCTATTGTTCTGGTGACTGCACATTTCAGAGAAATAAAGATCTGCTCAATGGCCTGACCTGCATTCAGCAGAACATTATCTTTCAGGATTTAAATCTAATTTCACCACCAACCAGGCTGATCTCACCTAAATGTTCACTGAGGGTTGTTTCTTTCAGATCAATTTCTTCTCTGCATTTCCATTAGTTCCCTCTGCCAATCCAATGCCTTCCTTCTACCTTATTCTGTCATTTTCCTCTGCCACAGGCCTCGGCCTGCAACTTCTTGAAGTTCATTATAGTAAATAGCACAGCAAGAAGGATGGTGGGAGGGATGCAAGGCACAGAGAAATGCTGCCATGCTGGCCACTGTGATTGGGAATGCTAACATTAATTAAGGCAACACTGTTCACCATTTAACAAATTCCCTGCTATGGCAAAGAAGACAGGATCAATAAACTGGGTCTTATATGGGGCGGAGGAGGAAAAACGAACACAATGGATATTGGGATAGAAAAGGATAAAGAAGAAAGTGATGTTTAAATAATAAGAAACCCATCTATAAATCAGTACTTAGATCTGAATGTTAACTGAATCCAGTTAATCTGCATCACAGAGAATGGCCCTTGTTCCTAGAATACCAAAGATTCCCACGGTGATTAAAAAAAATGCACTGCACAGTTGTCTCTGTGTTAGAAAACACATTTTGCAAGAGAAAGTGGGGATGCAACATTTTCGGACAACCCCTACTTAGGGATCCTATCCTTATTGAGATTATTATTATATACTTTATTCATTAAACATGAAACTGTCAACTGAACATTCAAAAATGCATCACAAATACCATTGACTGGTGCTAATGGTTGACATGGGTTGCTGGCGGCATCCTAGGTATCAACCAAGTACCTTCTTAAGATGTACAATGATCCAAGTAGTGCAGTTTTTTCCAGTTCTGCTGGTGTTATTGCAGGAAGCTGCAATTTCTTGATGTATTTTATAAAATTATTGGACATTTATTAATATTAATAGTATTAGAATTAAAAATAAAAAAGACCAAAGTGAGATGGTGACATAAGAGGCTCCACATATGTGGGCTCCATGTGATAATTTTAAATGTTATATAATATACGTATTGGGTAGAAACTTTTTTTAGTTGAAGCACACAGCATAGTATCAGCTGTGGTTTGACTGTTACTTTCGAGATCGCTTTCTACCACCTCATGCCTCCCAGCGCCCAGTTATATCCCACAGAGTCGGCCTGTTACAGGTCCCATCAGCTAAACAGTGCCTGCTGGCAGGTCCCCTATCTAAGGCCTTCTCTGTGGTGGCACCGGCCCTCTGGAAGCAGCTACCCATGGAGATCCAGACCATTCCTAGTTTGTTGGCCTTCCGCAGAGCCACCAAGACCTGGCTCTGTCGGCAGGCTTGGGATTGATGCCCCACTGGAAGAATGATTTTTGTATGGTCTGTGATTGCATTTTGTTATTTTATCATTTTATTAATTATTTTAAACATGTTTTATCCTATTGTATTTTTAATGTGTTGTAAGCCGCCTCAAATTCTCCTTGATCAGGGAAGAGAGGTGGGGTTTTAATCAAATCAAATCAAATCAAATCAAATCAAATCAAATCAAATCAAATAAATAAATAAATAAATAAATAAATAGATAAATAAATAAATAAATAAATAAATAAGTTTATTGCAGATGTGTGGTATGCCAATGATAAAGAATATAAACTGATGGTGAAATTCCATGCATTTTATCTCATATTTATTTAGTTCTCCAACTACAATACAGACAGACTGTTAGTAAAGCTCAGAGTACTTACTGCAGAAAGATGGCAGAATGTTTGAGGATATAAAAAGTAGGAGAGCTGTTACTATCATTATTTAAATAACTAAAATATGCTCACAAGAGATAGCCATTATGAACAATGATTAGAGCCAGAGATTGGTGTAGTACAAGATTACAATACCACCACTGATTCTTGCCTTGTTACGTCTTGAGTCTCTGGCTTATTTCCTCTTCCTCCTTCCTAGGTTCCAGGTTACAGTGATGTTAGAAGGTAAACTAGCAGAAGGTTTTTCAGCGCAAGAAAGCTGTAGAAATGCTGCCATTCTGGATTCCAATCTAGATATAACAAGTACTTGAACTACTACTTCGGCTATACTTGATTCTTTTGGATATTTCTTTCTATTCTGCTGTTAGACATCACTTGATAGCACAGACAACATTCAAGATGCAATTGCATAATACGCTATTTGACATAGTGATTATTATCTATTAGCTCTACTAGAGTAGGGGTGTCAAACTCATGGCCCATGGGCCGGTTGTATCATGTGCTGGCCTCGCCACCACCCAGTTTAGCAAAGGGGAAAGTCCCAATACATCACATGACGCCACCGTGACGACATGAGCTTGACACTCCTGTATTAGACAGGTGAGATTTGCCATTTAAAAAATGGCAAGAAATTTCAATTTAAAGTTGGAAATGCAACTTTCCACATAATCTAGATTTTAGTGAAAACTTTACTAGAAGTAATGCAGATTTTTTCCACAATAACATAAGGCAGAGGTTCCCAACCTTCTTCACTTCAGGGACCACCAAATTCATAATTTTAAATCACAGGGACCACCAGTATGAATCCAGCACGCCATTCCCTAACCAGTGGTTCTCAACCTTCCTAATGCAGTTCCTTCTGTTGTGGTGACCCCCAACCATAAAATTATTTGGGACCATATATGG
>JANHGC010007648.1:48363-58396 GCA_027560395.1 Boaedon fuliginosus
AGGGCAGCTCACAACAATTAAAAAACAATACAATACAAAATTTAAAACAGTATTAAATTTCAATTAAATCCAATAAACTGCCTCACCGCCTCTAGTCCCCCTGTTTGGGGAAATGAGGCGGGGTATAAATCTAATAAATAAAAATAAATAAATAATTTAAATTAAAAGTGGGAGAACAGATTTAAAAATGGGATCGAATTAAACAAATATTTAAAAATTAACAATTTTGCCAGGTGCTAGGAAGTAAAGGAGATAATCTGTAGGCAGACCTTTACATATTGGATCCTGGAAGAATGTTGCTGATTTGGGGGGCATGAGTAGATTTAGACATACACAATTTAGATTAAGAAGGGATTTACTTTGAAACAAATCCAGTTTGAGTTATTGGAGTGGCCTTCATTTTTAGCTTGACTTATCTCCTGCCTTGGTGATAATTGATTTGAAAAGGGATATATGGGAGATTGCAATCTATGATGATGTTGGTTGTTTTTAGCATTTGTCTTGATTGCTCGGTCTGCTTGGTTGCTTCGTGTTTGTTCCAACAGCAACGCCATCAGTGCATGTGTTGATGCAGGGTTTGCTTTTAAGCCAGCTTGTCACAGAGCTGATGCTCTTTCAGGGACTAGGAAAAAGTGATTGGCCAAGGTAGTTTTTGCACTAGGTAGCACTAGTTTTTGTGCCTAAGGAAATACTAGAATTTGCATTTACAATCTTTTCTTTAAGCATCTTCCAAAGAGAAAAAAAGGATGCATTGTACTTGAAGAGAGTATAGGGGGATGATGAAACATACTTCCATAATGGGAGTTTTCTAAAAACTGTTAAATACTCTCCCACCCACCCCCACCCCATTTGTAGCACTCAACATAGAACTACTTTATCTGATTTTGCAATTTTGAGGTGAAAAGAAGGGTTCTGGGGCTTTTTTCTTTGTTTCTATTATTTTATGTGGCTGAAACAGTCAATGAAATATGGGATGCTTTGATGAACTATGGTAGTTAAACTAGTTCTTGTTTAGTTTTGTCAGATCAATTGATCTGTAAAGATGAGATATTGTCTTAAGTATGTCTAGTCTTTCTAAATGCAGGTGAGATTTTGCCTTAAATGTTTATATCATAACTGGAGAGTATCCAGTTGCTTAGAGAAATATATAGCATTGAATTATTCAAGATTAAATTTGAATATTGTATAATTTTCTCTATATTCTAAATGTTGAATAAACATTGCTAATTACATTTGCTGAGTGGATTTATACTTTTATGTACAGATAAATCATTTTTGTCAGTTTTATAGTTTATTTAATATAAAATTATAAAACTTGGTTTGTGGCATAACATGATGTTAGGACTCAACCATTCTAGCTTATTTAATAATCTCTGCCTAAAGAAATCTTACTTTTTTTTAGATATTTGAATCAAGTTTGTTACAGCTGATTGTTCAGTTTAGGCACAGAGAAAGAAAAAACTATTATGATTTGGTTTAATGTCTAAATTGACAATGCATTGTTTCAGTTCTCTATCATAGTTAGTGTCTGATGAGTTGTCAGTTCTTCGATTAACATTTATGTTTATACTAACAATGTTTGCTGTTCTGAAGAGTAATATAGTATGATGAAGTTAGAAGAAGGAAAACAAAAGTGTACTATTGGTACACTTGGAAACTCAAGATTGTAATTTATACAATGAATTTCTGCTTTTTTTCGTTGTATATAACATTTTCTTGAGATTCTCAGCTTATAGGTGTTGACAGCTTAAAAATAATTATTTCATAGTTATGCATATAATTATTGGATGAATATCCATAAATAACAAATATCTGTATAACAAATCACTGTTATACAGATATTAAATTATTAAAATATTTTAACCATCGGTTAATTTTTAATTCTGTTTGGTATTTCTGTGTTTTGACTTGTTTACATTTTTGTAAGATATTGGGAGGGCTTTATGTAATCAGATGTAATTAGAATACAGATAGGTAAGCATTTATTTTTGGTTGTTGATAGTTATTGAAGACAGTATACTGAACCTAGAATAGCAAAAATTTGCTTCTTCAGTGATGCTAATAATTTTGCATTGTCAGTTACTTGAAATGAAACAGCAGAATCTGTTCTATAACACTGACAGTTTTTCCAGAATATTATGCACCATGATTTGGAAATTGCAAACTTGTTTATGAGCAATACAAAGTATATTATCTAAGCCTGTATTCCAGTGAAAACCTGAAAATAATATTTCCAGTCCTAAATTGTACCACATCTGATTCCTTACACATATGAATTGTGAATAAAGAATTCATTAAACTGCAGTTACTGAAATTGTGTGGCAATATAGTATCAGGATAAAACTGCATTGTCATTGCTTTTTAAGCATCAACATTTTCTATCAGAACATTTGTCGTTTAAGTTAATGAGAATGGAACGTTTTTGTTGACCACAGGATGTTAGAGTTGGCACATAGAAAATATAAAATAGAATGAATGGGATATAGACTGGAACATCTTGGAATGGCTAGCTGGAATTCTGAATAGAACCTCTCTCCATGATGTAACCTTTTTTTTTTTTGCAGATCTTAATGTTCTGGTCCCTAATTAGTACAAAAATAGTTTGTGCATTTTGTATGTCAAAAACTAGAATTCAGAAAACAACACATGAAGTCATAGCTATGAAAACCTTTCTGAAACCGTCCTTGTTCTTGAAATATTCTGATACCCTGAACATTGTTTATGTCCTAATTCAGGGACTAGCATTTGGCAAGAGAAAATACTAGTGCTGTAGACTAAAAGAGAGAAGTAAACCCCTACCCCAAAGATGACATTGGTATTTTCAGGTTGCCAAAAAGATTAAGTTGACATGTCTACATTAGGAGTTAATTAACCAAGATAATTGAGAATGCAAACTTAATAAGGATTAGAAAGCTACAATCTTAGATAATAAGAAAAATATCAAAATTAAATCTAAAACAAGATTGTAAATGGTAATTTTGCCAAAAAGTAAGAGAGATCCATCCAGTACCTAGTGACTAATAATTTTGTAACAAAATAGCATGTTTTATACCTAAATAAAAATGAAATGTGATGTCTAACTTTGTGTTGGTGGCCATTATATACTAGAGTGTGGTAGAATTGTTTATTTGTCATTGTAGATTAATAAATTCTTAACTATTGTCAGATGATAATTTTGATTACATATTTGGGATGTAAATAAAGTTTTAAATTGAAAAATGCTTAAATAAAATTATCAATGACAATTCTTTCCATAACTAGGAATAAGCAAATTTGACTGAATATTGGAAGGCTTCCTGAATTGTTTTTGCCTTTGTATTGCTATTATAGGGATATTAATCCAGGACTACCTGTATACCAAAAATGTCTAGGAAGGCTTTTGCAATGTCTAGAGCAGTTGGTACTGTTTGAACAAAATCAGCCATGTTAAAAAGATCCATTACCACCAATTCTTTGCACTTCTGGAATATCAGTAATATAATTCAGGAATCTGTGGTTTTGCAAATGAGTGGAGTGGTTGAAACTAACTGGTTAGTTTAGCAGTAGTGTACTTGGTCTGGTAACAGACATCACAGGTGAACATGTCTTTAAAATATACTCTAATCCTTGGCTACCAAAACTTTCAAGTAAAAGATGTAATCTTCTGAACAGTTCCTATCCTCCACCATTTCCTGTAATCTTGCTTTCATGATAAAATTGCAATATATCTCACTGAGGGGAAAAGAAACATGAAAAGAAGCATTGTAAAACCTTCAGTCACAGAGAAAGGAGAGGAATCAGTCTGAAGGGATTAGAAGACATCCACCTGAACCCTGAGAAGTGGATCTTGTAAGTGAATCCAGTTCAAAAGCTCTACTGCCTAAAACCCTGTCCTTAGCTTCTGCCGAGTTCCCTTTCCCAAGTCGAGTGGCACACCAGCCTGCTGCTCACGCAAGTCGAGCTGCACACTCGCGCAGCCCAGTTTCAAACAGCCCCCGGTCCAATAGTGGGCCACAGCCTAGGGATTGTGAAATGTCTCCTTTATTGAAACATTGCTTTATTGCCAGTAGGTCTATTGAAAATATAGTTCTGCTCAATCAGAAGGAGTTTCAAGTAAAAGGTGCAAGATAAATCATACTTCATCAAAGCTTTTGAATAGACCTCTTATATTGGCAATATTTTTTCAAGAGTTTGAGTTAACTATGTAGTCACTGTAAAATATTCTGTAAACGTTGGCAAAGCAGAGAAAATAATGCAGATTTTTTTTATTTTTTCTAGGTGCCTGTCACCTAGATTGAACTTTTGTAGACCATATCTGTCTGCTTGTATAGAGAGAGCAGTACCATAATTAGTCTAGGATAAAATGCAGGTTTGTTGAAATTTAGTACCATCTAACATTCGTTTTTGCATAGATGCTATGACATACATGCCTGACATACTTAGAATGTAGTGAATGGTCTTCTGAAAAACAATATCATCCATACAAACTACAAAATCCTTGGCTAACATATCTGAAATTTCATTTTTGAATCTGGAGAAGAGAGAACAACAGTTAAATAAATCCTAGGGCACTACTGTGTATTTGCTTTATCAATATCTATGAAATTGGAAATTGTCTTTATATCAAAAAGTTAGGGGTTGGTTTTCCAAGCCAATTGAAATATCTAACCAGGATCATAGTATCTATTTATTATTTAGCAAATTTATGTGCCACCCATTTTGCCTAGAGAGCTGTTTGCCTGTCTATTGCTTGTATGTATCATCTATCAATCAGATTTACATAGTTGTCCATCCCAATGAAGACTCTGGATGGCTTACATCCAGACGGCTTTTGTTTTAAAACTATAAAACAGTAAAAGTAATAAATTGAAGCCATACAAATCCAAATAACAAAATTCGTATATAAAGTAATCACATCTCTACCTAACAGTCAATATAGTTAATGCACTGGCCCTAATTTATGCTTTCTACTTTCCTAAGACTCAGATATATCTTTTCTGCAATAACAACCATTTTTGTCCCCTTTCTTTTGCGTTCATAAGAACAATTCATTCATTTTCTGGGATTTTTCAGTGATAATTCAGAACAGTTCCGCCAAACCAGCAATAAATCCTGTTAGTATCATTAGATATAATTCAACCGATCACAGTGTATTGTGTCCACACTTTTAACAATCTGCTCCTTCAATCCATCTTGCCTCTTCTGCTTTTTACAGCTGACAGGTGGAACATTTCTCATAGTTTGTATGATTAAAGAATCTAGAATTAATCTCATGATGATACAGTGGCAATATCTCTAAAGCCCCTTTATCGAATTAATCCATTTTAGATGCATGTGTAATAATGCATAGTTGGGGATATAGGATTATATAGTAAATGAATTGGAAAAGACCATTATTTATGTCATATTGCACTTGCAAAACTGGTCCCTATCTGACAATAACAAAGCTATAACAACTGTAAAATTGCATTTATAACTTAGAACTTCAGAATTATGGGGTTTATTTATTTAAAAGATGTACATGGCTATCCATTTCATGTGCCAAATCAAACAAGAAAAGCACTCAAAATCTCTAAAAAACAAAAACTCTTATTTCCCAAAAAGGAAATATTTTCCATATATCATCAGCATTCACTTTTGCTGGTCTCCAGCCACATTTTACTCTACTGCTTGCATGCTCTTAAATACTAGTAGAGGGCTAGGTGATGGGAGCCTGCCAGGCTTCACAGGGCATGATCAGAATATTCTGCTTTGTTCTCCATTTTACACCTCATTCTCTAAATCAACAAAGTACTGTTGTACAGTATTTCAGTAAACAAGAATTTTCCTGAAACACATTGTATGTTGCCATTTGGTTAAGTACTATTGCTGAAAAAGTCCAATTCTGAGTCTTTTGATCAAAAGGTTATAGAATATGTCCAGTTATTTGGTTATATTCTTCATTTTTATGCACTTGGGGCATATTTAGGTACTGAAGAGGGAAAACTATGCTGATCTTTATTGTGGGAATGTCTCATATTACTGTAAATCTTGAGAATTTTAAGCCTATTGATCTAAAAATTTAGTCATTCATTTTATTTCCTGTTTTCCAATTTTTTTTTCATAATAGTAATTTTATATATAGGTTGGTCTGAAAGATTTATTGGCCTGAAATCATCCTTACTCTCCTGAGTATCTCTGGCTGAAGATAGAGTTGAACCTATATGTCCCCAGTGTTATTATATCTTAGCCATATTTTTTAAAAACAATCCAGAGCAAACAACAGAATCAGTAATTAACCAAAAATTACAGCCTTCATGCAGTTTTTATTCATCAACACAAAATGTTATTGTAAGTTTTTCTATATAGATATTCCTTGAGTTTCAACTACTTGTTCAACAACAGTTCAAAGATATGATGGCACTGAACAAAGGGACTGGTCTTTAAAGTTCCAGCTATTACAGAATCCCTATGATCATGTGAACAAAAATTGGCAAGTAGTTCACACTAAATCTGTTTTAACACTTAAAGCTGGAAGCCTTCAGCACTTCATCTGCGTAAGGAAGAATACTGTTTGCCATTTTTAATAATTCTGCAAAGCATCTGAATGCAGGACATTAAACAATGAATGGAAACTTAATCAAGGAAAAATCCAACTTAGAAATAAGGAGACATTTCCTGAAAGTTAGAACAATTAATCAGTGGAACGACTTGCTTCCAGAAGTTGTGGGGTGCTCCCATCATTGAAGGGACCCTTTTGTCAGAAATGGTACAAGGTTTCCTGCTTGAGCAGGAGGTTGGATTAAAAAACGTCTAAGGTCTTTTCCAACTCTGTTACTCTATTCTGAAAGGTACGGGGGAGGGGAGGGGGGGCTAGGATATTTCACATGGATCGCAAGTGAAATACATGTAACCGGCAATGCTAAGGTCGCCACAGAAAAGCAAAGTCAGGTTTATAAGTGTCAATCTTTTTCACTGATAATATGACCTGGACAAGTAGCCACAGGAAAAAAACAAGGTTAGAGGGAAGCCATGGGTAAAAAGATTGAAAAATACTTCATTAAGCAACCAGTGTTGATCCATTTGCTAAGCATTCCATAGTGAACTGGTTTTATACTGTTCAAAAACCAACCTTCAATCCCATATTTGCATAGACTATATTTATTTATTTTATTAGATTTATATCCTGCCTCATTTCCCCAGTCAGGGGAACTCGAGGCGGCTAAGTCATTTTATTACAGTCATATAATCATTTTACTGTATTCCTTCTCTAAGTCCACAGTTATACAAACTATCTCAATTTATATATTTCTTGGTGATCTGCTGAAGAGCTAATATATGCCTGATACAAAGCCTTACTGCATTTTACAAGTTGTGTTCATCACTAATACTTTTCAATTAAAATACTGCCCAAATATTTTCCTAGGCATACTAAATAAACTAATCTCATTCAATCTTTTCTACTTTTATCTTGCTACTTTTCCTTTTTGTATGGGAACAAAATCTCTTTATCATGCATAGATGCACATATGTTGAATAGGTCTTGTATTCTAAAAACAAATCACATCCATGCTATAACATTTTTCTAGTTATAATAACTGTTGCACCTTAAACATTTTCACCATTTTCATGCCATTGATTAATTTTGCATCCACTCCTTCTTGAGGATACCATTTGTCGTATTCATTTCTGTTCAACAGTATGTACAGTGTATATAGATTTTTGTGGTGTGTTTCTTTAGAGTGCAAATTGCAATTGCCTAATACTGTTTGTTCATGGTTTGTTTGAAACATTTGTGGGAGCAAAAAACCATAGATAAAGTAGCACTTTAAAATAACAGGTTCATTCTAAATGAGAAAATGTATTTTAATTTTTAAGATTTATTATATTTCCCCAAATTCACCTTTTTCCTCATTAGAGGCAAGTTCCATTGGGGGAAAATTTTGCCTTTTTTTTCAATCATCTCATTTTTCTTCCATTATATTCCATTCAGGTTGGCAGTAGCATGCCATTTTTTTAGAATTCATTTTTATTTCTATGAAATAATACATGAGTATATGGTAGCAAGAATAATTGGTAAGGCTAGATAAATATGGAGAAGCATAATGAATTACGTTGTTATGTCCCCCTTTTTTTAAATTTCATGCCTCTGATTGATTTGACTTATTACTATGTCTCTTTTCTGCATAAAATTTCTTACCCTAAAGAGGCAGTTAAGATGAATATGTATATGTATATACATACCTCTTTGGATTCTATTTATTTTGTTGCTGAATACTTCTTGACAATTAGGATAATATTCAATATGCTACAGATTTCCAGTGAAGTTTCCACTCTGGGTTCTTTATCTGGTTTGTACAATAATGGAAAGCGGTTCTACTTCATGTTCTGTGTAACATCTCAGATATTTTAAGACCCCCCCCCCCAAGCTTGACCTTTTGTTTCTACAAGTTTAAGTGTGTAGTAGTTTCTTTTTCTGTAAGTAGTTTCATCATGACTTAGTTGCAGCAAATGTTAGTATTACACAATTCTGTGCTAATATTCCAGGTTTAGTAATAGTTGAAAGAGCCCCAAAACAACTGAAGATCTTGGGATAGACATCTAAAGGAATTATTTAAGTCAATATACATATATTGTTGCTTTCATGATAATGAAATAAACTAGTCTCCTAACTACAAAATACCTTTTTGCCTATTTTGGGGTGAAGAGAGGCGGGGTATAAATTTAATAAATAAATAATAAATAAATAAATAAATTTAATCTAATTCAAAATTTGATTATTTGTAAACTAATTGAATCATCCAGATGATTGAGACTATAGCATTGATGCAAGATGCAATATTGTCATGTTACTATATAATTCCTGGGTTTTTCACTGAGGGGAGCAAATGCAAAGGCAGAACCAAACAATAAATAAGGAAAATTATTAGTTTATATGTATTAATCATTAAATTCTAGACAGCATGGATATGTAATCTGGTCTGTTGCACAATGTGCCATTGGGAATCATAGTCTACACTATTGATTAGCATGGTTTTAAATGGGTTTTGAAAAATTGGATTCTTCAAAATTTTAAGAAAACTACACTGTATTTTATTATTGAAGTCACCTTTAACAAATTTATGTGATTCAACTGTATTTAGGTTAATAACAACTAATAATTATTTCTGTCTCTGTCCAGGTGGTATGGTCAAGAAAAAGATTACAATGTTCTAGTCATGGATCTTCTTGGACCTAGTCTTGAAGATCTCTTCAACTTCTGTTCTCGGAGGTTCACAATGAAAACAGTACTTATGTTAGCAGACCAGGTATGTAAATTCTGCAATTACTCTGCTTGGGTGTACTAGAAGTTCCTAAAATGTAGTTTGCTTTGTGTTTTCAAATACATATAAATTTTACTGGCTTTATAATACCTGCACTCAAATGAGTATTTGAGTCAGATAGAATGAAAAAATAATATGAATGGGAGATTATCTGCTAATAGCACAAGATTTGTAGGCCAGATCATGAAATACAGAGTATATTATTTCATACTTAACATTATTTGTTGTTTTGAAAAGAAAATTTAATAAGAACTAATATAAATTAAAGGAAAGGATACAAATACAAAAAGAAAAAAAAGAAGTAGCTTCTGATTTTCAATAAAGCAAATATAAGTACAACTACAAAATTACCTCTTACTCAGTGTTTACAAAACTTGTTTTTTTTTCTGTTTTGTGCAAATATGCGGTTTCCAGTCAGCAATAAATGTAGATAAACAGAGACGAAAGACTTGCCATGTTCATTTTTGTATCTCACTTGGTTTGTTAGAACTCCATTAACATATATTGTATACCATGTTGTTGCCAAAATGCTCTTGTGACTGTAACTGCCAAATAAAAGATGGTAAATTGAAGCAATGTTAAAGAAGAAAAATTAACCACAATTTTCATTCAGTCCTTCAATGAAGCATATTGGTATAAAGATTCAAGTATGAGAAAGGTTGGGCTAGATGAATAACAAATTGGAATTAAGATTGCAGGGAGAAATATCAACAACCTCAGATATGCAGATGATACCACTCTAATGGCAGAAA
>JANHGC010007648.1:70757-82923 GCA_027560395.1 Boaedon fuliginosus
TACATACAGCCACTCGGTCTTGTCAGGGTTGAGCCTGAGTCTGTTGGTCCCCATCCAGACCCTCACAGCCTCCAGACTTATATTAGTTGGGTCAGCCATTTTGGAATTAAGCAAGCTGTACTCTGCAACAACCATTTTTGGAAGTATTTTCTTTGGGCCGCAAAGGTTGATTATATCATAATTTTGTCAATTCAATATAAACTGCCCTTGAAATTAGTACTGTACTGTAACTGTTAGTTATTCTAATTTTTTGCAGTGCTGAATTTGTTCAAAATTAATGTTGACTGCTGAGGAGGTTAAAGTGAATGATCAAGATCACAAGAGTCGTATGTGGTCATTCGCAGAATTGCAGAGGTTTATCCATGCACTTAGTTCAACTAAAAAAAGAGAAATGGGGATGAAAATCAGTATTTCAGTTTGAAGGGTTTTACACTTTATGCATGGGACTCTTTCCACTCGAGCCAAAGCTTCTGTACTTTTTTTAGAAGTACAGAGGACTTGTGAAAATTGCTGCAAACAGATTTTAATGATTAACCACAGCCCTTCATAATGTTCATTGTTTTACAAAATATTACATTTTGAATGCCAGTAATCAGTAATTCAAGTATTATATTACAGTGATGGTATTCTTACTTTTTAAATTGTACTCTCTGTAGGACCCTGAATCATCAGTATGACTACACATTTGACTGGACAATGTTAAAGCAGAAAGCAGCACAGCAGGCAGCCTCTTCCAGTGGGCAGGGGCAGCAAAACCAAACTCCCACAGGCAAGCAAACTGACAAATCCAAGAATAACCTGAAAGGTTAGTAGCCAAGAACCAAGTGACGTTACAGACCAAAAATGCTAAACACTAATTTGGATCCTGTTGGTGATACGTGTTAGCTCAAGGAGGTCATTAAAAACACTTATTTGGCTATTTAGTAAATAAAAAACGGACGTCCTTGGAAAATTTGACTACTAACTTTAAACCAAGTGTCCTTGTTTTCATATCATTTCTTTGG
The DNA here is from genome assembly GCA_027560395.1 of Boaedon fuliginosus. Lineage (NCBI taxonomy): Eukaryota > Metazoa > Chordata > Lepidosauria > Squamata > Lamprophiidae > Boaedon > Boaedon fuliginosus. The sequence continues at coordinate 71,762 of JANHGC010007648.1, forward strand.
GTATGTTGGGTCATTTTAACCACTGCATCTTCTGCTCCCTCATTAACCCCTCTTTAAAATAAGCTGGCTTGGTGTTGGAAATGAACCAGAATCCTGGACCTAACATTTTAAGGAAGAAATTTTCTATTAATTTTTGTATTGGGGGGCCGGTATAGATGCAGCTTTGGTATGGGTTTCTTTGGAGAGAAAAAGCCCCATGAGGTAAACATTTTCTTTGAATATATTCCTCCTCTTGCCCATCCCTGTAAACGACATCAATTTTACTACAGACAGTCTTAGAGGGCAGCATGTACATTATTATTTAATGAAATAAAATTAGGGTACTTCTTTAAAAAAAATAGGACATAGATAGCTTCAGTATGATGATAGTCTGTATTCTCTGAGTAGTGTAGCTAACAATACTGCAGGGAGATAAGAGCTCCCATGTTAATGCACAAACATAGTCAAACCTTTCTCATCCCTTGGTAAAAGACAAGAAAGGCAATGATCAGGATTTAGAATCTATCAAAAATACGTATAGATGAGGGAGAGGGGAGAGAAATAGAAAGTAAACAAATTCAAATGAAATTACTCCTACGTTCCTGGGAGAATCTGTTTCTAATTTTAATTATAGATTGTTTGAGATTTATTGGCAAAATAATAAAAGAAGCAACTTTCCATGGCAGCAGGCAGTAAATGGATCACATTTGGGAATATGTTAATTATGTTTCTATATCTGTAAATAAGATGGGCAAGCACACAAAATGCAAACAGTGTAACAAAGAAATGCAAGCCCTGAGGGTCCAAATGAAACACCACGAGGCTTGGCCCTCTTTGAAGATAACTGGAAACCAAAACGAGTCAAGTCTGCACATGCAAGATCTTCAGGTCAGTAAATACTCTTTGAACTGTTTACTTTTCTCTGTTTTGAGGTTGGTTTAAATTTTTGAATTATGTATAAATAAAACCAATCAGTACTTCAACATTTATTTAATTGAAATAAAAAGATACACATTCATTTTAGAAATATACCTTATTAGTGTATATAACAATATGATTAAAAGAGCACAGTACTAATGATGCTTTTTTTTTTATTTAGGAGAATCTATACAGGACTCTGATAACTGACTGCACACACCACTTTCATCAGTGCCTACCAATTACCTGATTAATAATGTTTCAATTACATGAAATATGTCAGGAAAATATTTGAAAAAAGAAAAACATTAGCTGGAGAAAGAAGAATAAAAGTTGTGTATCCACAAATAGGCATAGATAAATTTATGATAACAGATTACAGGTAATTGATGAAAACAGTGTCCTTTTTACGCAGCAAAGTCTCTTTTTCTTATGGATGAAAACACGTCGTTGATACAGTATAGTCTCTTTGCCAGGATGCAGTCCATCAGAGCAAAACAAAGACCATAAGGAAATTAATGGATAAAATGTATAAGAAGAAAATAGAAAAATGTACAAATCTAGAAGGAACCACTGTTGGTTGAACTATGTGACCATATTCACAATAATCCAATCATGTATGTTTTTGAATCAAGAGAAAAAGTGGATTGCTTCCTTACTTAAATTATTGAGACATAAATGTATATATAATTGAATGCTTTCAAGAATTCCAAGCTGTAAAAATATTTTCATTAAAAGGCTAATATGCATTTTGTCATAATGATACAAAGATATCAGAATGAGAAGAGATAACAATATCAAGAAGACCAAAACCAATAAAATACCACTACAGTGCTTAGTGGAATATCCGTCAGCTGTTCCAGAAGTAAGGATAATAATGCTGAAATTGCAAAACATATCTACAGTTATAATTTGGCAACAGCTGTTCTGTAAACAAGAGGACTTGATTCAACCACAAGGTGTTCAGTAATTCTAATTAGTAAATATTGATCAGACAAAAGTAGTGATAGAAAATTTATAGCCAATTTTTTTAGAAGATGGGGCTAAAGCAAACATACAAACATGCAGTCTTCCCTTGAGCCTATTCCCATAGCTCTTTGAACTAAGTGCAAGAAAATTGTTGGTTCATTTTGGCTGTTTTATTGAAATCTGAAAGAAATTGACCAGGATTTTAAATTAAATTTTCCAATGGCAGAATTAAATGCAGACATTAACATGAAGTATTTCTAACTCATTTTCTTGTAATTATTTTCAGTATTCAATGTAGGAGAAATATTTTTAAGGAAGAATTGGTTATGACCCATCAAAATATACCAATTATACTAGAATTTTGGTCATAAGTTGCAGTCTTTTAAGAAATGCACCTATGTTGTGCCTTTCTCTGAGCTCTTGTCATTGTGCTCCTGCCTTAGGGAATGCAGGAGGCCCAGTGCCCTCCTGCATGTAGAAACTTGCTGCAGGATCAGAAGAAACAGCAGCAAAATGCGGACCCTTCTCCCTGTACCACCACTTTCTGGGTCTACTTTTCTGTCACCTCCATTCTATGGATCTATATGGGTCCAACTTCTCATGGTTCAGAAGGTTCCTTCCCAAATTGTGCAAGTCATCCTAAAAATGATGGCATTGTAGTGTTTTTCTCTTCCAAAGAAGAAAACACTAGCGAGGCTGGCATTCTAAAAGGCTCTGAACTTCAACACTTTGAAACTTCATATATTGTTATATGTTATACAACTCAAGTTGTATCAGTCCATCTTTCATATATATTCCAGCTCATAATCCGGGATATCTCAGTGGGGTTTTTTAAATGCCATTTTTGGTTGGTTGGTTGGTTTTTTGTTTTGGTGAACAGAATGCTCCAGTAGATCATCTTCCTTGATATCTATATGTTAAAAAGAAGGACAAATGACATTTCCTATTATATAATGTTATGCATACAGCTAGACTTCTGTTATGGCAGAGGCATAAAGGCTATTGAAAAACCCCACTGGAATTTTGGGGCAGATTAATATGACTGTAATATAAAGGAATTCTGATAATAGGAATAATAGAACAGAATTATATTAAAAGCTTTTTCAATACAAAGCATTAATTTACAATTCAGTGTGTAGTTCAGACTTGCTCATTTAGAAATCGTTCGTCAAAGGATGAAAAATAAGATGGGAGATGAAAAAAACTTTGTACACTATATGAATGAAAAAAATGTTGGAACAACACTAATATAATCCACTTGAAATAGTGAATTTAAAAACCTTAATTTTTTATGGTATATCTTTACATACAGTATACCTTTTATGGTACGGGTAGTCCTCAAGTTGGGATCCCAACTGAGCCCAACATTTCTGTTGCTAACTGAGACAATTGTGAATGTATCCAGAAAAATTCCAAAGGCTGAAGTCTGATAACCACTTTAATACAAAATAATTTTAGTTGCCAGTCTGCAAAAGGACTGAATTCAGATGGAAATTGCTATGCACATAGTAGCTAGAATAATCAAGATAAGTTTATTCTGATTTGAGTATTTTGTAAGGCATTACCACTCGTAGATTTGTGATTTATCTGGATTCGTAGATTCCAGATCTGTGCATTCTGTACTGCTTTGCAACGTTGCTTGAAACACCTGGACTATTCATCTGCTATAAGGAATGGTTAAGACTTTCATCACCCTTTATTTAACTTAATAGTTGTTCTGACCACAGTATTCTTTTTTCTAAAATATCAGTGCAATAAGTACTGAATTTACTAGATGCAGCGGCATGTATAGTTTTGGAGGAGGATGTAGTTGATTTTTTTTATTTTTCTAGTATTTATTTTGGCTCAATATACAATGTAGCTGCCTGAGTATAGCTGGGCAAGATGATCATGGAAACACCCATACCTAATTTTCCAAACAAATGATTTTTTTATTTTATTTTTTTGCTGGGACATTGGTATCCTAGATACAGTGCTTATGTTTATTTTTTTGTATCTGTGTGATAACCAGCTTAAAGTTGTTGGAAACTGTCAAACTCATATCTGGAAAAGACAGAATTTAATAAAGGATATAGCCTACATTTGAAATGTAATTTACAAGTACGGTCAAGGGTTTAAAGTGAGTCAGTATTGTTAAGTTGCAGCTTGTTTGAACTACCCTTAAAAACAAACTAAATGTGTTTGTGGGTAGAGAATCCTGAGCTGGTATGAAGTCTCTATTTCAGATACTTCTCAGTCAATATGGTTGGATGGATGAGGGTTTTAAAAATTTGCCCTGAGGCCACTCATGATTTTTTATTTCTCTTTTTTATACTTTTTCTATTTTTTAAGCTGGGAGTCCTCCCTCTAAATTGTACAGATAAATTAAATTCTCCAATTATAAAGAGGGTTCTACTTGAGGTAAAAGCTGTCAAAAATACATTTTTTTAGAGACCTAGACTCAACGGAAAAAGACTAAAGACAGTCAAGTATCTTATTTCTGCATGAGCCTGGAAAAAAATGAGCTTGCTCCTTTTCTTTTTCAAAGCCTTCACAGCCTTGATATGTTTCTTAAAACAGAACATTCTTTAGAAATAATTCTTAAAAATATCTAACAGTACTTTATTAAACGCTTTCTGCTGGGTAGGCCAATATTCAGTTTTAACAAGCATAGCAAAGAAGAGGGAACAGTTTTAATTGAATGTTAGTGTTACATAGAAAAAGATAACAAATTTGAAAGGATGGGGAAAGTTGTAATGTATTTTCCAGACGTATTCATCCAAACTATCATTTTAGATTGGAAGATATAGGTATAATGACTTGCTCCCATAATTCCAGTGCATGGTCAGAAGTTATTTTCATCCTGTCTGCTACTTTAGCCATTGAGATTGCAGCTCTTTAACAAAAGATAGTACAAGCATTTTACACCATAATCTGGAAGCAAAAGTAACAGGTTTCCCCATGTAATTTTCTTAACCTATCCTAGCTTTCCATTTCTTCGTTGCATTATTCATGATTTTAAGATTTCTCCTTCAATAGTAGAAATGAAATATTTCCTGTAATATCATGCCCATGCAGGCGAATGTTGATTGGAGGCTTTTGGGTGTAACAAACACTTGCAGAGAATGTAGCAAACACTTGCAGAGAATGTAGTTACTAGATATCAACTGTTTTTAGACCAGTTTCATCTACATATTATTGGCAGCCTTAACAGAATTGATTTCCATCACCTTTGATATTTTGAAAGACTACCTTTTGTTTTAGAAATTTGAAAGAATTACAATAAATTTGGCTAATTTTATGTTCGTTTGTCTGAAATAGTGCCTTGAACCATGTAAAAGTAACATTCTTGTAATTTTTAAGTAACAGCACTAAATGGCGATGGCATTTGTTTCAAAGATTATTAAGGCTGTTATTTTGGAACTATTTGAATAGTTGAAATATAACTGCATCATGTACGGTACTAGATAAAGAATTGTATTCCAGTAAAATGGGTTGTTATTTGAACAGGCTAGAACTTCTGTAGGTTACAAAATTGTCATGCTTATCAATCTTCTTGCTGAGAATAGCTGGATAATGCTATAGATCTCTTATATGCACCATTTTGGAATTACAAGATCTACACTGTTACAATTTTGCATATACAGAAGATGTATTTCCATGTGCAGTCCATGTATATTGAAAATAAACATATATACAAACAAACAGCCTATGTGGCAACGTTATACTGTTATCTGTGAATTTTAGTGCCTGTCTTAACTTACATATATTTGATTTTGGGTTGTAAATGTTAATATATTTCATATGGGCAACTTCAGATGATAGAATTAATATGCAGTGTAAGCTGGTTTAGTTTATCACTTTTCTGCTGTACATTATACAGTGCATCTGAAGTAGTTCTTAAAAAGATATGCCTTTTAGTAAAATATATTAGGAGTATGATTTTTTTGTCCCCATAAGAGAAATGTGAAAAGTCTCTTTTTAAATATTTAAACCATGACTTGATCAACATGTGATGCAGTCTTTGGAACTGGCAATATGCAAAATTGTTTACGTAAACTTAATTAAGTCAAAAGGATCCTCAACTAAAAATACTTAATGATTGGCAGTCTGAGCATAATTGATCTTCCATGGAATTTGATATGGCTGCCAAATTAAAAGTGTTGATCTGTCAGAAAAGCTGGTGGCTGGATGTGGTTTTCTCTGAAAGTAGGTTTCTTGCATGTTTTTCTCTTGGTGCATAAATGGGACACTCAACCTTGGGGGCACTACTCTCAGGAGCTGAATAAATCACAAAGTGGAAGATCAGTCTTATTTTGAATGGAATAGCTTTTTTTCCTAATTAAATCATTATCTCTCTTAAAATTTTCCACTCAATTGGTTGGCTTTTTCCAAATATCTAAGTGTTTTGTTTGTTTTCCAGGTTTTTGAGCATGAAGAAGAGAACAGATGAGGCAGAACTGAATGGAGCAGGATGTATCACCTCCCAAATCCTAGAAATCTTAGTTCATAAATACACATACCAGTGGTTGTGGGCAACCATCTACTTGATGTAAAGAACTTGCTTTCAGTATAAACTGGCTCTGGGCAGCACCAATGATGCTGCATCTCTGAGTTGTAGCAGCTGTAATTGTGAATATTACTGAGATAGTTGAACATGGTGTCCAGTTTTCTATTGCATTTTTTCAAGTGGAAAAATTAACCGAGTGGTTGACACACAAGTGGTGGAGAGAATTGTGCATATGCCAATTTTTGTAACCTTTTTACTTTGAACTACACTGCTTATGAGATCTCATTATTTTGGAAGAATGGCATGAACAAGTCTTCAGAACAGTTGCGATAATTGTAAATGCTCACAATTGTGCACTCCTTCTGGGTATTCCTCCCTGGTTCTGAAAGTTGTACACTTAAAACATTCTTAAAATTGCTGGTAACTTGAGTGATGTAACAAGCCAGCTATTGTGGTAGTAACCAAAGATTCCAGTTTTAAGCATATGAAAGACTCTGCCTGCTTACCTGTGCATAGAAATAACAGCATCTAAAGTGAAGACTTAAGAGAAATTTAGCGACTACTAGATTATCTTTAGGACTTTGCATTAACTCTATAATGTTATTGGTATAAAAGGAGAAACAGCATATTTGTCACAAATTTAGTTAACATCCTCCAACTGAAACTGTATGTAAAAGTTGCTTAGATAAATGTAATCACTGTAAACATCTAGAAGATCTGGGATTTTGTTTTTATTTTGAAATGGGAGCATTTTTGTTTACAAGTTCATTAAAAACTAAACTGTTCCTATAAGGAATCTTTTTTTAATTTGCCTTGATAATTTGCAAACTAAATTAGATACCACCTTTTTTTAAAATGGCAGTTACAATAGCATTTGTTAACGCAACAGTCCTGTTTCTTAATCATTTTAGATCTAGTGTTGTAACTCTTCCTCACTTTTGTTTTTAAATAAATTTTGTATTTGTTTTCCTGATGGGGAGGGGCACTCTTGCATTTTTATAATCTGTTGCATTGATACCCAGTCTGCTGTAACAAGAGATCAGATGAAAATAAAGGAATCTTTTCAGACCCATTGCAACAGCTTACAAATCCTGCCATAACTTTTCATTGGCTAGACTGTTTATTTTTTGCAGATTTAAAATGAAAGGATATGAAGGGTATTAAAAAGGAAGAATTTTCTTTCAAGTTCTTGTGACACAAATATGACAGGTTTACTCTTGGTCTCAGGCAGCCACTCACATTGGTTACTGGTTACTGCCTTAGATTATCTTTTCACTCCAATCCAGCTGAAAAATATTCTTACTGCTGGTGATTCATATAACAGTGTAACTTATTCCTTTATAGCATGTCAGAATAAATTTTAAAAGTTGTCTGAAAATGCTGCCAGATGCCTATTGTGTACATGGTTTTTTATGACTTGCACACCTCTTCTATGTTTTATCAGATTATGTCGCAGTTCATATTTCAATATGAGACATTGAAGCTCCCTTAAACAACAACTTTTCCACAAAGTGAATACTTATATTTTATACTACTGTCATTCGAGCATGGATACTTGGAGAACATCATTAAGATATAGACTCTGCAAATAAGGACTTTTTGGATATGCTTTGTACAGTTTTGCTCAGGGTTTTTTTTTTCTTGGAAACAAACTTATACTTAGAAATTTCCAAAAACTTATTCAGGTTTTTTTTTTTATAATTCTTATGAATGTAAGTTTCATTTTCTTTAACAAACTGAAATGATACAAATGATGGTGAAGGATGGAAATAATAACTTGCTTATATGTGTAGTTCGGTCCTAGTAATGGAAGATGAGGCACATGTAAATATATCCAGCTATGTAAAAGCAGAACTTCACATTTTTATAGTAGCTAAGTTCCTTTCAGAGAGAATATGCTTAGTTTATGAAGATGCTGTATAAACATTTCATTGTCAATGCAGTGTGAGGTAGCAAAATGCTCACAAGGCTAGACAAAACGCTTCCTCGTGGATTTTGCACTATGAATTCCTAACTTGAAAATGATCAGATGGATTAGTAGTTTGATATTATTAAGGAACTTTTAAATTATATTGACCAAAACAATAGTTGCAAAAGAATTATTGGTGGGGAAAGCAAAGAGTTATCTATCCCAAAATAGTATCTGCTAATTTTTTGGCAGGCTATTTCTCAGTCATTCCTTCTCAATATCATGATTAATAACTTAGACTGATAATAATTAAAAGTTAATGTTTGAAAGGGATGGCTGATTTAATTGGCTCAATGTAGCTTTGCTTTTTTTTTCTTTTTGCTGAATATACTGAACAGTTAAATATGCTAATAAAAGTTGATTCAGAGAGTTAATGCTGGTTCTCTAATTGATATCAAGTGGCTACAGTAGTTGTCTTTAATCATGACCGGTAAGTACTGAATGTACAGATTAACATTCAAAATAATCGTTGGGTTTTAGTTTTAGTTACAAATTACATACTAGAAATGGATAGAGTACATTTTTCATGCAGCAGAATTTCCCTTTGGTCTCACCTGCATTTCAAGGGATCCCTCGGTCTCTAGAAAAATGTATCAGTATTCCAGATTGAATTTAGAGGGTTATGTTTGGTCAATGCAAGATTAACTCAAATTTCTTATGTCAAGAACTTGTGCTTGAAATACAATGAGATGGGTAAGGCCTTGGACCATAGAACATAGTGAAAAATAATTAGGACAAGGAAAATAAAATCTTCGTGAGAGTAAAACAATTTTTTTACCCAATATTGGATATAAATCCTCCTGGATTAAAGTATGAGATAAGTGAAGTGTCCAGTTTCAAGAGTCTCAAAACATAAGAGAGTGCAGTAGATACTTGTCAAGAGAAAAAAATATACAAAATAAAAGCGTATCAACAGAAAACTTATTTTTCTTTCGTATACTGAGTTAATTGGCTATCCATCGATCAGTTTGTCTCATGGAGGTTTCATGTTTTTACGGTTTTCGTTATTTGAAGACATTTATTTATTTATAAAATGTACTGCCGACCTATGTTACCGGAGAGTAATTCTGGGCGGCTAAACATTTGTCTTCCAGAGTTATGAATTCAATGATATAACCATCTCTTTACAAAGAGCAAAATTTGAAGAGCACATATGGAACATACATGCAAAAGAGTTATTGGTCTGGAGAATTGTTGAAAGTGGGAAAATAAAACTATTCAGGCTTTTTAAAAATGTGAAAATGACTACTATTCTACCTGGAATAAGTGTTACACATAATCCATTCTATAACTGCTCTTGCTGAAATTGGAGAGAAAGTTTTAAATAAAAACTACATCCCAGATTCACTACTATTGCTGTACTACTAGTAATTTACTAATGTATCATTCTAGTAAAAATAGTAAGGTTTAATCTTTTAACCTTCAGTGGATTATAGCAAAGCTACATTTGACCAGTGTCACAAAACGTTGGATTCTGATTGCTTTGCAGTAGTGCTTGGAATTTCAGAATCTACTGCTGAGGAAGTTGACTCTTGAAAAGGTAAGTAGCAATGTCATAGCAAGAGATCGCTTGCAGAACTGCTGATCAATTACTTTGGAAGGATTTGTTAAGAACTGTAAATTTAATAGAATTCCTCACCAGAAATAATATTTTTTCATATGTATTTTTTGTTCAAGTACATTGAAGTAATGAGCTTTCTATCATATTCCTGTAGAAAACTGCTTTAAAAGCAGGCATATGATAATGTATATAATACCCTAAATGAAAATAATATAGAAATCAAAAGTCTCAGTAAAATGTTATACAATTACTATCCTTGTGTGTTTTGTAAATTTGCCTGCTCTGGGGATGTACAATGGTATTGCAATTTTGAAGTGTTTTTCTGTTAAGGATTAGAAGCAGTAGCACCTAAAAATAATTACTAACAAAATAATAACATGATAGTTCTTAATTTCCAGCCATCACAGAACAATGGTAGTAAGTATATTTGGGGAAAGTATGTTTGTGTAGACTATTATACTACTTGGAAGGGTTTCATACTTATGTGTTCACTAAAATCAGGATGGTGAAAAGTTACTTACATTACGGGATTGTAAAAGGCTTTAGCAAAAAGGTATCTCTAGATGTTCTTTGAAGAACCTATGTTGCTATGTTCTCTTTGTTTTGCCAGTTTCTACAGATAATTATAGAACATGGTTAATTCTGCTTTCAAAAAATAAGTAACATCTTATTAAAACAAGTAGTTTAAATCTGCATCAAACATGTTTTATGCAAAAATTGATAGTCTTTGTTCATGGCTGAAATAGCTACTTTTACAATAATTTGTTATTTTAATTCTAGCTAACTTGCATTCCAGCATCACTGGCGTTTTCAAACTTAAAGCATGTAATGTTGGTGGATTTTAGAAAGGAAGCTGAAAAAATGCATTGACTGTAATTATGTTTTTCATTTTACATTAATAGGTTTCTGATTTGCAGTGGAAGCCTGGAAACATACATTCACCATGTTTCGTTGTGTTACCTGGTATAGGAAAGCTTACTCAATACCCTTTGTTAGGTTACAATATCCACCCAAATATATTAGATTAGATTCCCCCCTCTATATTCCATTGATGGTATTTGTGTTTTCTCTGGAAGGTTAGGAATCTCTGAAAAGACTTGGGGAGAAAGAGAAGTTCTGGAACTCAAAGCTTTGTCCTTGAAATTCTCTCCTTCCATATATATATGGAGGAGCGGCAGAGCCTGTGGAACGGCCGATCACTGGTGACTGGGAGAGGCAGATATGGCAGGAGCCACGGGGTTAGCCATTACCGGGGACCACGTACTCGCCAATTGGTG
>JANHGC010007648.1:83023-100793 GCA_027560395.1 Boaedon fuliginosus
ATCCCCAGCTTGGCCGTATTTCGCAAGGCTGTGAAGACCTGGCTTTGCCGACAAGCATGGACCTGATCATCTGTCCTTGACTTTTTATTATATAGGATATCGTTTTTATTGTATTGTTTTGCCGCCTCGAGTTCCCCTTTTGGGTGAAGAGAGGCGGGATATAAATCAAATAAATAAATATATATATTATTGACAAGTTCAGTCTTGAGTGGTAGTGGATGTTGGATGCAGGGATGGCATTATAAAGGTGAATGGAAAGCAACCAGTTCCCTAGTTAAGAACTAGTTCAGTTGCTAATTATATCTTATATATATATAAGATCAAATTTGCGTGTAAGTTGGAACTTCACAAACAGATTACCTGTTACTGAAAATGGCCAATGAAGTTCTTGAGCTGACTTACTACTGAAGCCACACAGTGCTTTCAGGAACTACTGAAAACCATCTTAAAACATGGTTTCAGCAGTTCCTAAAAGGATTGCACAACCTCAGTGGTTGAACTTTTAGTTATAGGCAGCCCGTTTGTATTTAGGGGTTGTCCTTAAATTGGATGTTCTTAATCTGGAAACTGCCTTTATACTGAAGTCTAGTCTCCAAAGCAGCAGCTGCTAATGGCTAATCTTCACCTCACAAAATAAACATAGATTCCTGTACTTTAGAAGGTAGAGTCAAGGTATGGAGTAGGGTATGTTCTCTATCAAAGAAACACACCTTTTATATAGGAAGTAGATGCTAAGGACTATTACCGGTAGGCCCATTAGCAAAATATTTGTGTTGACAGTGTTTCTCTAGACCAGTGGTGGCAAACCTTTCCGTCGCTGTGTGCTGAAAGTGAGTGTGCATGCACACATGTGCCCATACCATGCATGCATGACACCCCCCACCTCCTGTGCATGTATGTGCGATCCCCCCCACCCCCTGCACATGCACATGAGATCCCAGAGCCAAAAAACAGCTGATTTGTGCTGCCCCGTGAATCAGCTGTGCTTCGGAAGAGGGAACAGAGGCAAGTATAGAGCAGGGGTGAATGGGTGGGGCCATTTCCACCCAAAAACTGTGAGGTGTGCACACATGGGCAGGAGGAGGATGCCACGTGTGCCCAGAGGGATGGCTCTGTGTGCTACTTCTAGCATGTATGCCATAGGTTCGTCATCACTGCTCTAGCCCTACCCAGAAATGTTATACCTAAATCCCTTTGAATTAAGAACATGCTTTTTCACTGAGCTCTATCACTTTCTCAGAACTAAAAGGGCCACATTGGATAAGGCCCTGATAAATTGAATAATTACTCTTCACATGGTTGCTTTTATAGCATGGAGATTTATGTGCCAATTCTAACATAACCATCCTTAAGCGAGTTTTTTCCTTAAAATTTAAAGCACCATACAAACAGCTAAATAAATAAAAAGAAAGCTAAGCACCCTTCTCAAACTGAGTTTGTCCATGCAATTACCAGGAATCGAGCACTTTACTAACATAACTAGGCAGGAAATTGCCTCTTTCCAGGAAAGACATTTGAGCAGAACAATTGAGATTAGGTGCTGCTGTTGACTAAATCTTTCTGTTCCAAATGATTTAGGACTTTCACAACAAATCTATATAGGAGGTGGTGAGATATAATTGCTGCAAGGCTCTAACCCAAATCTATTACCTGATTCAATATGTAAGTAAGCATAATATATTGTTTTGCTGCAGTAAATAGTTCTGGAACACCTTTAATGGATCCCATATTGCTAATCTTTAAAAATGTCCTTTTCCTTTAGTGTTCCCTACTAGGCTAGACTGTGGGCCTTGCTTGTCCATAATGTGAAATCCAAGGAACAGTATCTCCCAGGTTTCATGCAGTTTGTGTAGTCATCCTAGATGCCAGGAGTTGACTATGATCTTCTACATGCAATGGGTATATTCTTCTGTTTCTTCACCTAAGTAGCTAAGTAGGAAAAAATTATAGATTGATAGAGGTGGACATTATAAGAGAAACATGTTAGTATCAAAACTCAGTCAAGTGGCACCTTTTCAGACAAAAATCAAAAGATATAAGCTTTCCTGGGTTAAACCTCATCCTATGTTTCTGATAGAGCTGCATCTGTCAAAAGCATATGCCTTTTTAAGAAATGTTTTCTGATTTCCTTGTATTGAACAGGTATTGCTATGGTTAGAGAGTATTTATCAGAAAATATAGACCACTAGCATGGGCTATTTGACTATAGGACCGATTGTGCTCTCCCATATATAGTAATCTTATTAGTAGGGAATTGTTCCTCTCTGCATTCCAGGAAATTTAAATTTAATTCTCATGAGAATTATAAGCAAACCAGTTGTGGACCATAAGTTCCTAATTCCAAACATGGATTCAGTTGTGAACTTTATGTAGCCACCCAACTTATATCAAACCTATAAGGGTGACCTTATAAAATTTCACTCCCAGCTTTGGTATCTTCTTTCCACATATTTCCTGTACAGAATTTAAGAGTGACCATCCTTCTGGGACTCCTTGAGCTGTTCCTAAAATTCTGCAAAAGTTGTATTGAAGATAATACGCTGAGTGTTTCCTTTTCTCATCTAGGTACCAAATATGAGAAGCTGCAAAGCATGCTTCTAGCTGTGGAATTCCTGCCTTCATTTTAGAAACAATCCAGAATTTAACATAAATAGCATTCTATTACAGTACTTACTCCTAAATTATGTTTGTTAGATTTGGCATTTTATTCGGTCTCGGCAGCAAAAGGTGAGGTGTGGTTATGCATTTTTAAAGTCACATGAACAAGCTTATATTTCAAACCAGGGATGAAGAAATCTACTCTTCTGGCCTCTTTCCATCATCCTTTTTAAAGAAGTTAAGGGGTGGACATATCTGTTACCAAGTAAATGACAGGAAATCTACATTAGCTGGCTCCAAAATATACTGCCCATTGAATCTTTAAAGGGAGAATGGGATTCAGCAGCTGGCCAGCTTATAAAAAATGGAGCTCAGTATCCCTTTCTCGGGGTTGCCTAGAAACCAATCAACAGAGTAATGAATAACTTGGAGAGAGTGGAGATTATGTCAAACTTTTCCTGCTGTCAGTGCTCAGCTGTTTCACCTTGCATTCATCCTAATAGCTTCGGGAAGTGGGAGGAGAATGGATCCACTAAACTTAAGTTTCTTTCAAAATTAAACTGGATCCCTCCACAATAAGTCCTGTATTGTAATTTTATATCAAGATTCTTCTAACAGCACTAGAAATAGTGAATTGAGACAACTCACGTTCTCAATAGGTGTCATAAGATAAATTATATAACAATCCATGTATTTTACTTTGGTGAGTGAACAGGGCCTTCTGCATTTGGGAACTTTTTCTGCTTTCCAAGTCCAGTTTACCCAAGAAATCCCTAATAATCTACTTGGCTTGAAATCGGTCAAAATTGTGTGAATATTATCTTCCTTTTTTATATTCCCTAAAATGTATGCTTGATTACTCTATTTCTCCATTACACTAGTTGGGCTACTGGGAAGCCCCAAAAATTGGATAGAAGGTCTTCTATGTGCAAGGGTCATGCTGATATGTCTTTGGCATTGCCCTAGCACAGGGGTTTGCAACCTGCGGCTCTGGAGCCACATGCGGCTCTTTCGGCCCTCTGCTGCGGCTCCGTCTCAGCTGATCCCATCACTGGATGGACCGTCCCCTCCCCGTCACTCCTCACCTGGCCTGAGAAGGTAAGGGTGATGGCGGGGGATGGAGACTTGCTCCATATTCCAGAGCAGGAGGTGACTGGGTGGGAGTGAGTGACATTTGGTTGGCCACGCCCACCCAGTCACACCGGTTGTTAAATTATTGGCTTCCCGTGTTTTCTGTGGAAACAGGTCCAAATGGCTCTTTGAGTGTTTAAGGTTGCAGATCCCTGCCCTAGCACGTCCTTCGATATCATGAAGGTCCTAATGATAATTTTCAGAATTCCTACTTCTGCAAATTAAACAGCTCAATCTACTTTCAGACAGAAACACTTTCTTAGATCTGTAGAACAACCCGCTTCCTTGTAAGGAACTCTGAATTGCAGGATGCTCCTCTTCAGTGTAGCAATCAGTGTCGTTGGGTGCTTCCATGGTTTCTAGGTGCTTTGAGTGATGACTTAGTTTCTTCCCCCACATAAACAGTCTACTTCCTCTCTCACACCCCACACCCCTGTAATTTTTATTTTGCTTGGTTATCCTAGACAGAAAATGTGACCAAGGTAGAGAACGAATTGCTGACTGGTGGGGTGGTTTTAGGTTGTTGTTGTTGTTGTTTTGTATTCCCTCATTGATCCACCAAAAGGAATGCTAACAACTCAATGGGGGTTCATTGAGGATAGTCACTGGGTTGTGCAAAAGGAGTCTTAACTATAAGTGAATCCATCCTTTTTCTGCTGGTTGTCCTCTTTCCTTTCACCTTGGCTTTAGACACTTGGCTAAGGCAGGTGGAAAATCAACAAAAAAGTTAATGCTCCAAAAAATAAGGTACCTCTCTCCTTTTTCCATCTAACTCTTGGAAAAAATTAAATGGAAATACAGATACAGAAATATAGCTTCTTGGAAGCTATACTTCTTCCCCCTGTTTCTTTCAAGTTGTGGCCTCATGTTTACTTTATTAGAATGCTGAATACCCACTCAATACATATAAACAGTCCACATTATCGTGACATGAGACTTAAAAAAGAAGGACCCCGTCATGCAATTTATTAAGCAGCAGGAGTTCTGCAAGTTTATAAATGCCCACTTCTATCCCTAGACTAGAGGAAATCAGAGAAAGAGTAATACACCCCAAAGGTAAAGCAATCACGCATTTCATTATAATAGTAGACGGTATATCATGAACTATATCATGATAGCTGGTTTGGTGTAGTAGTGAAGATGTCCTGGAAACGAGAGAGAGTTCTAGTCCCGCCTTAGGCATCAAAGTCAGCTGAGTGACTTTGGACCAGTTACTCACTCTCGGCCCAACTCACCTCACAGGGTGATGGTTATGGGGAAAAGGAGGAACAAGGGGTATCAAGAATGTTTGCTTCTTTGAGATACAGGTTGAGTCCAAAATTTATGTTGCTAGGTGAGAAATTTGTTAAATACGTTTTGCCCCATTTTCTGACTTTTCTTGTCACATTTGTTAAGTGAATCACTGCAGTTTAATTAACATGGTTAAGCGAATCTGGATTTCCCCATTGACTTTGCTTGTCAGATGGTTGCAAAAGGGGATCGCGTGACCCTGGGAAACTGCAACTGTCATAAATGTGAGTCAGTTGTCAAGCTCCAGATGTAAATCACATGACCATGGAGATGTTGCAATGGTCACAAGTGTGAAAAAGGGTCATAAGTCACCAGTGCCGTTGTAACTTTGAAAAGCCACTAAGCAAACTGCTGTAAGTCAAAGACTACCTGTACTAATAAAGTTGGGATAAAAATCAAATAAACATAAACATATTTCTGTTTAAAAAGAAATCCAGTTGTCCCTAACATAGTCCAGTTTTCCCTAACATAGTAATATGGAGTGTTGTAGTCCTAGAGAAACCAAATAATACTATGTTGAAGAAGGCTTATGAACTACTGGGATTGGCTTAATAGTTTATCTTGCTACAATAAAAATTCTATGTGTACCTGATATAAATTTCTTAGTAGGAAACCTTTACCCACTCAAAAATCCAAAAAGGATACAGTGATGTATCCTCCATTTTACATTATCCTGTTTGCTAATACTGTTCTATCTCCATCCCCTGCTGAGCCTTAAGTGCAAGCCCCAACCTTCCCAATATCTTGAATCTGTTGTAGAGGACTATCATTTGCACAGTAGGCTAAAAGGAGGTTAGACAATTTGTGGCTTCAGATATTGTAGGAAGTCAGCCATTGTCTTTGCTTCTTAGGTGAACTAGGGTGCTCATTTTATGGTTACTTAGCTATAGCATATTCTGCAAACACAGTAGTTGAAATTCCAGTTCAACTGTGGATAATTTTTTACTGTGGAAGCAATTTCCATATCTCTGAATATTTTAAATGTGATGAAAAAGTGTAAAAAGGAAAATGTCCTAGGAATTGCATCTTACTATCTGCTGCTGGTAAGACAGATACAACCGTAGCCTGCATGGATGAAGTAATTTTGCAAATATACTATGGTATATAACAGTGGTGGCGAACCTTTTGCTCTCCTACGTGCTGGAAGTCTGTGTGCACGTGTGTGCAGCCACATGCCTCTGCACCCCCGCATGTGTGTGCAAGCGTGCACGCAGCCCTCCCACCACCCCGTGTGCTCTCCCGCCCTTGTTTCGAAGCACAGCTGATCGTTGTATCAGCTGTGTTTCGGCTTCAGAGATGCGTGCACATGGGGGTGGGGTGGTGTCGCACGCGCCTGCGCAGGGAGTGGGGAGGGTGGGATCACATGCACTTGTGCACATGATCCCCCCACGTGCATGCGCACATGTCTCCAGAGCCGGAACACAGAGCAGCTGTGCTTCCAGAAAAGGTATGAGAGACCGCCATGGACTTCAGGCGGGTGGGCGGGCCCATTTTAACGACAGTGCACGTGCCCGGAAGGAAGGCTCTGTGTGCCACTTCCATCACTGGTACTGTATATAATTTCATGCATATAAGCAGTCATTTTCTTTTACATTACATCCAGTGAGTAGTAATCCAGAAACAGATGTGGGGCATGTCATAAATCTGAACGTAAAGCTCTCTCTTGTTCTAAAGAGAGGAAATCAATGTTTCAGTTGTTTTATTAACTATTTTTCAAGATGGTTCTTTTAATAGTTAAAATGTTGATTTATTACTGGAAGTGTACAGGAAATGGTGGGTGCCTTCAGTATCAGTCTATATACAAATCAAGTTTGGAAAACGTGAACTGTTTAATATGGTACATCCCCTTCTAAGTTCCAGATTTGCTAGCCATTTTCTTTCTATGTTTAGTGTAATTAGTCAAGGACTCTCTAATAAAATGCTGACCAGAAAAGATTTGAGTTGCTTATTAAGGTGGCTGTTTTATTGTTAAGAGACTGTGGTTTCATTCATGCTGATGAGCAAAGTTGTATTTCAACAATTAGCAACATGGGGTATTGAATCACAAAATAACCTCATCTGGTTTAGTACTCCAACTGGATATTAGAATTTTTTAAATTATTGGAGGAAATTGGGAGAATTGAATTACCCATAATATACAATTACCCATAATATACAATTAAGTATAAACATATTGCAACTGGCTTTCCCCCCCCTCTTATCTGCAGAACTCAAAACAGACCGTGCTGAGTTGCGTGACACATGGCATATCACCTGCCCACAACATTTGCCATCAGTAACTACAGGAGACAAAATTAGAAAATAACATATGGATTGCTTTATGTTTGTTCCTCTGGCAACAGCGGCCAAATCTATATGAAGATGGTATGCTAAACCTTAACCTGGGCACGCCAATATTCAGGCCACACAGGTTGAGCAAAGAAGCCATCTGGTGTACTCCTACTTAAGCATAAACTATGATTATCTGGCCATGTGACTAACCAAAGCCTTGGACTGGGAATAGGATGGTACAACTTTAAAAAGCTTGCTGAAAATTGGGGCCAGTCCTTAATGTGAATCTAATTTAAGACTGTTACAAGGATAATATGGTAGGGGAGAGTAACTACTGGTCTTTGCAATCTTAAGTTCACACACTCTCCTTTAGTTGGCAGACAACTGAATCTGGATGAAATGTGCTCTCCCTACTGCCATTCCCTCTTCCTTCTATTTATGTGTCCAAGTATGCATAGGCAGTATGTGATTGGTAGAAAACTTTCCCATTTGTTTAACCTAGCAAGTTACTTATGGACAAGCTCACATTCCTCTCGGTGTGCCTTTCCTCCCCTCCTCCATTTTGTTGTAATTCAGGCTGGAAATAGTTAAAAGGAAAAAAAAGAGGCACAAAGGACTGACCAATAAACAGTTTGTGTACGTAGGATTTCTCGATCCTTTTCTTTCTTAGCCAATAAATACCACCATTTTGGGTTCTTGGAAAAGAAATAGGGATCAGTCTCTTCATTCCACTCTCATTCAGCATTATTCTATTCCAATAAGGGCCACAGGGTTAAAATGCTCACAGCAGGGCAGTCTAGCACTATTGTGTAATTGTGATAAATGGTGGATTAAATTAACTGGCTGTCAATGTAGATGTGCGCTACAGGAAGTCATGTTCTTGTGTCAGGGAATGGTTTGTACATGGCTAAAGCAAAATTGCCAGGGAATCAGCCCTTGTGCTAAACAGGGGAGCTCTACCATTCTTATGCAAATGTGAAGGAACCCCCACATATTACTGCAATGTCTATTTAGTGAAGTCCCAACAGAAGAGAATATTTGTAGCTCTGAGTTGAATTGCAGGGTCCTTGGTACTCTCTTGGTTGTTTTCTTGCAGATATTTCATTATCAAACTAGGTAATCAACAGTATGTTTCACTATATTTAGCAGCACTTTAGCCTTACTATTGATGAAAATGGAAGGGATACATGCCTTGTGGGTGTCTTAGGATCTGTTGTTTTAAAGGAGAAAACAATACTTGGGCACCAGAACAGCTAAGGACAACTTAAACCTGCCTCTAGCTGGGGATCAGAGAAAGGCAATGTTATAGGGACATGTCTGTGAAAAGATTTCACCAGGCTGTACATTTATACCACGGAACAGGGTTTTGTATGCCACCCTTTCAGAAAGAAAACAGGATTTTTATTTATATGTTAGAAACAGAAGATAAGCCTAAGCTTACATGGAAACAGGCTATGTAACAGGCTGAAACCTCTACATAAATTGCTAATTATTACTTCTGTTCACTTGTAAAAACTCTCATTAAGGAGATTGCAAATTTCATGTCTTGTATCAATAAATGTTATGTTGCATTTCTGATGGCTGTTCTTATTCAGCTGTGGGTGAGCTGTAGCTACAGCAGGAAGAGAACAAGCTACACAAGGATTTAGCATTAGTGTATCTGATCAGCCATGCTGTTCTGGGCAGCTGCCATTTGCTAATAGTCCAATGTTTGCAGTGAGTAGATGGATCCATTTGGAAAGCTAGCTCTAGGTTTCTACGTGAACCTAAAAGCAGGCCAGAAACAAAGCATAAACGGGTGAAATCAGTGCTTCTTGAACTGCTGCAGGAAAACTGTTTTTAGACAAATATTAAAATATCTGCAAACAGAATAGAAAAGAAATACCAAACAGAATTTGGGAAGAATATAATCCTAAAACTAATCATAAAATAAGATCTAAAGGAATCAGAAACAAAACTGTCTGGAGCAGGGCAGTTGAGTGATTGAATGACTGGTAGCCTGGACCTATGATATTAAGGGCGTTGAAAGTCATAACCAACACCTTGAACTGCACTTGGAGATAGACCAGTAGCCAGTGAAGTTCATGGAGCAGAGGTGTAACATGGGCCATTCTAGGGGCTCCCAAAACTGCTCTCGCTGTTGCACTTTGTGTCAGCCAAAGCTTCAGAATGGATTTCACGGTATTTCAAAATGTTGTAACAGCTATTGCTCCATGTTCAGTGGAAGTCCTGATATTCTGTTTTAATTCTCATCCTCTCCCATGTGTATTTGGTAATATATAAGCAATGACCATCTTTAAAAAGTAAACATTAAATGATACACTGTTTTTTATGTTGTTGTTGCAGCCAACAGCTTGAAGTTTTATCTTGACTAGAAGTCAAGATACATGAGAGTTTATGAATTACGCTATTGTCAAATCTTGCTCTTAACCTTGCTTTGGCCTTTACATTGTTTAGTCCTGTTTGATAACTCCAAGCTGCTGTTAATTTGCTTTAACTGAAATGACAATGCAAAACATCTGAATGCAGCTCAGATGGGCATCTGTCTGAACTGGAACACATTTTATGCCTCCTTGCAATGTCTCTTCAGGGAACTTTGCTTTCTGGCTGTAATGGAAGCAGTGCCTTGTGTCAGCAATATATCACAGAGGAGAAAAGAATGACACAGTTGAAAAGCAATGGAGATAGAACATGTACTAGAAGCAAGCACTTCACAGATATGAATTTGCTAGCAGAATATCTAGCAAAAATAATAATAATCCGAATAGGTCAGCTCTTCCCAGCTCAGTGTCTTCCAGATACCTGGTAGTTCAGTTGATAGGCTTGTAATCTTAACATCATATGGAGGAAACAAGCATTTGTTTATTTTTTTTTTCATGTGAATATTTAGGATCCTTGGGTGTAATAGTGTTTATGATGACTTCTCTTAATCACTTTTTCCAACTAGCCTACCCTCCTTCAGGCAGTGGCTAGTTTATGATATTGAGATTTAAATTCCAAGGCATGCCAAATATATGATTACCAGAAAACAGTCACTGGGAAGAGATGTATAGTGTGAATGTTAACAGGAGCCAAGGCTTGGGAGATGGGTAGTGAGAGAGGTAGCCTTGTTGGGTGTTTGAGGTTGAAAATTAGACAGAGAAGGAGGGGAGGATCATGGTGATAACAGGGAAATACGGGGGAATGGCATGGTGCAGGCTGTTTTTAGAGAAGGGATTGAAAATTTGAGACCAGTCTTCACCACTGGTTTGGCCATTTCTCAAAGCCATGTTTAGCCTTTGAGGGCCACGAATACAATTTTACCTGTATTAAAGCTCTGATCAGTCATGATTTGATCATGGATGAAAAAAACTTGTATCCCCAAGACCATGATGCATGAGGGGTGTGTTGACTTGGGGGGAAGCAAGGAGGAACAACAGTTATTTCTTGGAAGGCTCTCTCTCTCTCTCTTCTCTCTTACTCACTCACTCTCACTATTTTACCAAGAAATCCGAAAGGGACAGGACAGTTTTATGGAGATAGGGCTTCAGGGATGAGTTGGGATTGCCATTTCCATTACAGAGACCACCACCACATGCTCTATCCCTGCTTGAGCTGCTGGATTCACTGCCAGGTTGCTGACCCATTTTCTCAAGCTTCTGCCCTGAAGGGTCTTCAGTTTGCTTTTCCTGGGGGAGAAGTCACCACCATTGAGGCCATAAGGAGACCACCCAATAAAGATAGGGGCCACACATTAGATCTGGTTTTAATCTTAAAGCAAATGGGATTTATGTCTTTATGACATCTGCAAGTTGATGCAAATGGCCTGCCCTTGAAGATCATTCAAATTTCTACATCATCCCTATTTCCAATCATTAAATCATTTTTGTTGATCTGATGTAAGGAGCAGAAATCAACCCAACTTCTGGTTCCCCTCCCCCCACATGCCCCCACCCCAGTCTGGCAGTTGAGATATGCAAGGCAAATAGGAGTAAAGAGAGAAGAAAATGATTTTTCTACCTCAGCTCCCAGTTTAGTGGTCCATGGCTTTAGAAAAATCAAGCCTATCTCCTACAAATAAATATAGAACAGCACATAAATGGTTTTAAAATTCACCTGGCCAACCTGCTTCTCTGTCTCTGGAAATTATTTCTGCTCTGTATGCCTGGATCAGCTGTGGGGGTCCGAGCAGGAAGGGTTGGTTAAATTGTCTTTAGCGCTATGCTATTTTCAATTTAGATGAAGCAACATGTTAGTCCTGCCCCTTAAGTTCTCAAAATAACTCTTAGCTCTTCTTTTTATATATATAGTTCTAATTCTACAGAACATGATTTTTTATTTCAAAGCACTTGGCTGGATGGAAAGGAAAGAACTATCATGAAATAAGACTTGCTATATATACATAAACATATATATATAGATACACCTTCCAAATAACATCTGATTGAAACAATAAATCATCTTCCAGCCAGCTGCTCTCTAGAAGAATTGGGACTACAAATCCCATTATTCCTACATAGAAAACCAACAACTTCCCATATATAAATCCATTCATCAAAGGAGCACTAGATTGTGGCAGGGTGGTCTAGGGAAATGGCATTTCATTCAACATCTTGCCCAGGAATATAACCTGTGATGGGAAGCAGAACAGAGAATCAGGGTGTGAGTTTCTGTTTACAGTCAGGAATGGGCAATCTGCAGCCCCAGGAGCATAGGCAGGACTCAACCAGTTCCAAGGCTGATTGCAAGCGATCAGCTTACAGTTATAGCAAGAACAACCTGACTTTCTTGCTTACAAAGAGGAAGAGACCATAGAGGACCCTTAAAAAGAGAGAAAAGAGAGACCCTTGAGAGGGGGGAAAACAGATAACTCTGCCCTATATTGGCGTGTGACATAGCCCAAACTTGATTTTCAAGACTTCCTCACCAAGAGTGAACTGGGTCGGGGGGGGGGGATCTTTGTTTCCTGCGGGGATTGAGTTTGCAAAATGTTTTTTTATATATATATAGTCTCTAGGTGGTGGAGGGGGAGGGGAGAGGCTTTAACTAGGACATGAGGAATGGGGATTCTGTATTTTCAGGAGCAGAATTTTTCAGGTTTCATACAATTAATCCCCTGGGTTTCTGCAAGCCTTTGTCCTTCATTTTGTACTTCTCTTCATTCCCTTCCCCATCCCATTTCCACCCAAGTTCTCAACTGTGCCTCGGCTGCAGCTGGCTACAGAAATAGAATTACCGGTTTCAGGATTAAGCTGTATTGTTCACAGCTCAGCTATGAACCTGTAAAACAATCTGCTAACAATAAGCTAGAAGTGAGGGAAGCCTGAAGCAATTCTGTTTCCAGGGTCTTTACATCTGATATTCCCATCTCTTCTTAATGTCTGTATTAGGGAGAAAACAATGACTACAAATGTTGTAGGAACTGCAGGCCTGTGCTATAGCTCTGAGCAGGGGAAAGGAAGAACAACTTATTTTCCTCTGATCCAAAGCAACTTAAAAGGCCTCCACAATGTATAAATGTCATGAACTGCTGCCTTGCTGTGCCCTTCACAATAACAAAGTAAAGTATGCATAAGCAATGAACTGAAAGCAACAATAGAAAGCATGTTATGTATCAACACACCCTTTCACACCTCCCCCTTTCCTCCTGTGTGCGAGAGGAAAGAACAGAACCCTGTTCCTGTCTTCATACTCCAAGGCAGGGGTGCAAAAAGTTTAGCAATGGGTTCTCTTCCCGGTTGCTGGTTGGGTGTGGCCATGGTGGGTGTGGCCTAGTTGGCTTCCTGCACTACAGTGGGGGGGGGCATTTTTGCCCTCCCCAGGCTCCGGAGGCCTTCCTCAAGCCTCCAGGAGGGCGAAAACGGCCTCCCCTGGGATCTAGAGGCCCTCCGGATGCCGGAAACGGGGCTGTTTCTGGACTTCCAGAACTTCCGTGAGGCCCATTTTTTGCCCTCCCTGAGCCTCTGCCTGGGCCCTGCACTTACCTGGCATCCAAAAGAGGCCACATGGACACTCCTGGGAGGGGAGGGGTGAGAGGGGCCAGCTAGGAGTGGGATTTGGGGGTTCGCCAAACTGGGCAGACTCTTAGCAAGAGGATCATGCGAACCCCCAGCAGCCCACCCCTGCTCCAAGGTCTTTGGAGGCAAAAAACAGATAGACCCTATGAATCCTAAGGTAATCCATGTTATATAGATTAAGAAAGATGGGCTGGAGAAGATCCAGACTTCACCGTTAGTAAGTTCTGGAGTAAAAGAGGTTCTGCAGAAATATAGACAACAGCTAGTTTGCACCACCAGAGAGGCCCACTTGGTGACCCAAAGAACATGACCCATCTTCAGGTTTGACCCAGAGAAACAGGATAAGTAATTGGGCAGCAGGACCTCAGAGAGGAAGCCCTCTCCCTTGCCCAAGGCCTTCCCCACCTTGGTGTTAATCCAGTCCATTCACACAACTCCTACTACACATTGGGAAACAGAAGAACCTGAGGCAGATCCCCGATTAGGAAATTACCAAGGCACTGAAAGCAAAGAGGATTCATGGCCTGAACTGGGTGCTTTAAAGGGCCCAGGCAGCTCTGTCTTGTCTCCAAGAAAAGAAGTGCTTCAGCACACAGAATAACTCAGCTAAGTGTCCTAATTGTGTGTGTAGCGGAGGTGTCCAAAGATCAAAGATCAGGCCGGATAAAATGAAGAGTTGCCAAAAAGACTATACCGTTGCTTCTATCCTATGTAATATGCATAGGATTGGTAGGCAAGAATGTTAGCAAGGGAGTGCCTGTTTTTCCATCGCCAGCTGCCTTTTCCCTCTACATGTCTGGACTTGCCCGCATCCTCCCAGCAGCCACTTTCTTAGCTGAGCAATGGCTTGATATATGATCCTTGGAGGCCTGGTGCCACGTGAACGATGGGGCATTGGCCCACTGGAGGCTTCCAAAGCTCTTTATGTAAAGTTTCTCTGGCAAAGAGAAAGCCCTTTCCTGATAGACCTGCCCACAGCTCCACCTCTACACCACCCCCACACACCAACACACAATCCCAAGGATGGAGAATCACGCAGGCCAGTAATTGAGGCTAGGTGCTGAGAGGGGAGGGGGGAGCATGGAAGGCCACTTAGCTTTTGTGTTTTGCTGCAGCTCTGCAAATACCCTTTATTGGAGACCTTCTGCTGGAGAGCCAAGCTGTGGGTAAAGGAGAGGGGGGAGAGGCTCGGAGTTCCAGGCACGCATTGGACTGAAAGGTTGCGGCAACAGCTCTTGAGAGTGTTTTCAATGCACTCTGAGCAGATGGATCTGAGGAGAAAGGGCAATTAGGCTATAATTCTCTGGCTAATTGTACGTCTTTAGCTTTCCCTCTCCAAAAGGGGGAGGCTGTGGAGAGCGAGAGCGCAGCTGAGAGGAAGCAAAGCTAAAGCTGAGCCTTTAGAAAGTGGCCTGCAGTTGCCCAAGCTCATAATGCTCCCACTGGTCCCCCCTCCCCGCTCCCTTTCGCGGAAACTGGATTCCTCTTGGTCTGCCAAATTATTGACTCTTTGTTGCTTTTGCAAACATTTCAGCCTCCTCTGAACTGCCCTGAGTCAATTTCCTAACTATTTCAAAGTCAACAACAACAAAAAAAGGGGCAAAAACAGGAACAAAGCTCAGCAACGAAGCCAAGCGAAGCAAACCAAACTGGCAGGACAGGTTTAGGAAGGAGGAAAAGGCAGGTTCCTCCCCTCCCCTCGCCTTGCCCACTCATTTCCCAATGGCAAGGAGCCCATCCCCCATTCTCAGTGCATAACATCCCCAACACTAATGGGTTAAGTGTAGGTGGGACGCTTTGACACTCAGAAGCTCGTTATTTATTTTTAATTTTAATTTGTACCCCGCCTTTTTTCCCTAATCAAAGGGAACATATTAGAAATGGCAGAAGTGCCCAGTCAGTAAGAATACAGAGGGCGCATGAGAGATCTCACCTTCTCACAAATTACAGGTAGTCCTCAACTTTTGACCACGATTGAGCCCAAAATTTATTTGTAATGAAAAAATTGTTAAGTGACACCCTCCCCCTTTTACGTCTTTCCTTGCTACACTTAAGTGAACGGCTCCAGTTGTGAAATTAATAACACAGTTGTTAAGTGAATCTGGTTTGTCCATTGTCTTTGCTTGTCAGAAGGTTGCAAAAGGAAATTCATGTAACCCCGGGACAGTGCAACCATCATAAATGTGAATCAGCTGTCAAGCATCAGAATCCATGGGGATTTGCAATGGTCACAAGTGTGAAAATTGGTCCTAAGTCACTTTTTTTGGTGCTGTTGTAACTTTCGAACAGTCACTAAGCAAACCATTGTAAGTTGAGGACTACCTGTATACCTGCTGAGCTATAAAAAAAAAGCTTGGTCCCCCAAGCTATGATTCAAGAAGGCCAGTTGAACTGACTGTTCAACTGGGTTGAACTGACTGTTGCAACCACGCCTGGCTTCTTCCTCCCTGCGCCATCCTAATTGGCAGAGGCATGCCCTGATGAGAGAAAGTCTCACCAAGCAAAAGGAAAAATCACAGGCACACCCAGCTTTCTCTGGATGTTGCTGCAAGGAAGAGTCTAGAGTGCTTGCAAGAATAACATTGATGGTGCCAGCTCTCAAGCTTTTATCTTGATTTTTCCACGGGCATGCAGAAATCTGAAATCCCATACTAGAGGTTAAGTGTCTCCATTTTTAGAATCTTTAAATGTAGGCCTTAAAATGGTGCTCGGGACTCAAAAAGCAATTTTGTAAAAAAAAATATAAATGTAATCCATGCATTTTGTTCTTCAAATGATAATCCTTTAATTATTTTGAAAAGCTATTCAGTTGATGCTCTTTCTTATGCCTAATACCAACAGATCCAGTGTGGTGAATCGCATGATTGCAGACAACAATGTTTTGAGGATATAAAGTAAGGCTTAATGGATATGGGTTGCTGACATATTTCATAAAAAACATGGAATTATTTTAAGAGGTGGAAGGAATACTAAGATGTCACTAAGCAGAATCAGACCTCTGCTCACTATAAATTTTGCTAAAGCATTTTTCAGGTTAATGGCTCTTTACAATCAGGAAACCCCCTCTTACTATCTAGCCTGCACCCAGAGGTTTTCACTTCTGGGGCAATATAAAATAAATCCAATCCACCTATATATAGCAACCCTTTATTTGTTTGAAGGTGTTGGAAGAAATATCCTTCTGGATTCAGTTCCAAGTGGGAAGAAAGACACTGGAAGTATGGTGACTGCTTGGAAAGATGGTTTAATGGTGGATAGGATCACGTGCCTTGGAGTTCCTGGACAGAAAAAGGGAAGAGATGCTGAGAGTCCCTTGGTTTTATACCGTCTCTTGGGTTTGAACTTCCTGGAGCACAGGAAGCGTATCCTGATTGGTTGCTAGACTCTCATGGGGCCATGCAGGGGTAGCTTGGTTGAATCTTGCTGGGTGATGCAATCTTCCCAGGTGCCATGTGGCTAATCCTATTATGTCCTGAGGGCTTAATCCCATCACCCTTGAAGAGGGGGCAGGGAGCTGCAGGGGGCTGCTTTGTCTTTAAAAACATGTTTCTCCTTTTCTCATCTAGGGAAATATAATATTCTGCCTTTTTAATATTTCCTAGAATATTTCATTTTTGTAGGAGGGGCGTGGGTGTTACTTCCTACACCAACCCCCTTTGCCAAAATATGTGGGTGGAACACACATTATTGGAAAAAGATAAAAAATTGATCAGATCAGGAAGACGTGATGGGTGCTTTTAATTTTTCTGATGCAAAGGTGACGGCATTGAAAGAGACAACAGAAAAGTATTCCTTCAGTGGCTTCCAAAACCTTTCAACCATGAAGGTCTAGCAGGGGAAAAGTTCCGGAAAGAAATTTACAGTATCCAATTTTCC
Source organism: Boaedon fuliginosus (assembly GCA_027560395.1). Lineage (NCBI taxonomy): Eukaryota > Metazoa > Chordata > Lepidosauria > Squamata > Lamprophiidae > Boaedon > Boaedon fuliginosus. The sequence continues at coordinate 100,186 of JANHGC010007648.1, forward strand.
ATGCCAATTATTTTTAAGAGGTCACTTTCTGTGAGCTTCCAGTCAGGTTTCAAGCGAGCACAAGTCCCAAAATTCTTCATAGCCATGGTTGTCCTTTAAATTACAGGTTGCCCATTTCAAGGGTTGCTTCTTGAACCTGCCCCAGCTCTTACTTTTCTGAGGCCAAATTGAGGTTAGCCATTGAGCAATATAGGCTACACAATGAGTCCTGGAACAATGAAACGTATCCTGCTTTACTGGGCAACTGGGAAGTGTCATTTATGAGTCATAGTCAGGGCTTGGGGTTTGGACATCTCTTTTCTTCTATCTCTTCAAGTGAGGGAATTGCCTGAGGGGGATGCCCCCTCCCCCATGGGATTAGCAGGGAGATATGACTGCTTGGGCCTTAGTGCCATTCTGTGGGTTGGTCATTCTGCCAATTTTGAATCTCTCTAAAGTTATATCATCTGCAGTCCATAAAGAGCCTTGGTGGCGCAGCGGTTAAATGCAGCACTGGAGTTTCTTCTGACTTGTTCAGCAGGTTGTCAGATCGAATCCCCAGGCTCAAGGTTGATTCAGCCTTCCATCCTTTCTAAGGTTGGTGAAATGAGGACCCAGATTGTTGGGGG
>JANHGC010007648.1:112424-129641 GCA_027560395.1 Boaedon fuliginosus
CTCCCTGTTGAGATTAGGACCATCTCCAGCCTACCTGTCTTCCGTAAGGCCATAAAGACCTGGCTTTGCAAGCAAGCTTGGTCCTGATCCCCTGTGTTCCCCCTCCCGGAGATGTTAGGTTGGTGTGTCTGGATGAGTGATTGTGTTTTTTGATGCTATTGTATAGGACTGTTTTATTATGTTGTTAGCCGCCTCGAGTTCCCCTCTGGGTGAAGAGAGGTGGGGTATAAATATGATAAATAAAATAAATAATAAGACATCAAGGGTTGAATCAGAGAGCCCTTAGGACTACAGCCATAGGTCCATGGAGGTGTGGGAGGGAGAAGTAAGTCAAATGAAAAAAATATGTCTACAATGGAAGCCATGCATGTACTCCAATGTGGGTAGTGAGTGATTGCCAGTTAGGATATTTGCTTGCTTCTCTAGCCTAGAAGGGTGGCATATACATGTAATAAATAAAGTTGTTGTTAGCTGCAAAGTCGTGTCTGACCCATCACAACCCCATGGACAATGTTCCTCCAGCCCTTCCTGTCTTCTACCATTCCCCGGATTCCATTTAAGTTCGCACCGACTGCTTCAATGACTCCATCCAGCCACTTCATTCTCTGTCGTCCCCTTCTTCTTTTGCCCTCAGCCGCTCCCAGCATTAGGCTCTTCTCCACTGAGTCCTTCCTTCTCATGTGGTGGCCAAAGTATTTTGAGTTTTGTCTTCAGGATCTGGCCTTCTAAAGAGCAGTTAGGGTTGATCTCCTCTAGGACTGATGGGTTTGATTGCCTTGCAGTCCAGTGGACTTGCAAGAGTCTTCTGCAGCACCATAGTTCAAAATAATAAAAAACATACATGTGCAAAATAAGAATGCTGCCACTTACTCCCTCACTGTGACTCTGCTCCAGTCAAAGCAGAGTAAAATATGGGAGTAGTTTAGCTCAGACTGATTGCCATATTGATTTGTGGGGCAGCTACTGAATTAATTAATTAATTAGTTTGTTTGTTTGTTTGTTTGTTTGATTTATACCCTGCCTCATTTCCCCGGTCAAAGGGAACTCGAGGCGGCTCCACTAATGGACAGCTACTGTAGTTGGTGCTAATCCAGCTGATCGCTCCCTGAAGTTCCCTTGCAAAGGAAGTTTCTCTGAGAGGAAACCCAGTTCATACATTTGCAAAATCAACCACATGGTGGCTTAGTACAATTCATATTCCAGGATATATAGTATTATCTAGGGCAGTGTTTCTCAACCTTCACAACTTTAAGATGCTGGGAACTTTAATTCCCATGCTGGCTGGCAAAGTCTTACAATTAGCAAGGCTACCAATCTTAAAATTGCCACAGTTGAAAAAGTTGTCCTGGGGCAACAGCTATTGTCCCCTGATCAATGGCCTTTCCATATACAAAAGTTGCACCCGTACAGGTACTCAACTTACAACAGTTCATTTAGTGACCATTAAAAGTGCCCTGAAAAAGGTGACTTATAATTGATTTTCACTCTTATGATCATTGCAGCAGCCCCATGGTCACATGATCAAAATTCAGCAGCTTGGCCACTGACTTATAGTTCCGACTGTTGCAGTGTCCTGGGGTCATGTGATCACCTTTTGTGACCTTCGGACAAGTCAATGGGGAAGCCAGATTCATTTACGTTACTAACTTAACAACTGCAGCTATTCACTTAACAACTGTGGGCAAGAAAGGTCATAAACCTGGGGCAAAATTCACTAAACAACCATCTTGTTCAACAATAGAAATTGTGCTCTCAGTTGTGGTCATAAGTTGAGGAATACCCATATGAGTTTTGAATTTCCCTTGTCCCCACTTTTGTTCATTCTGTGATAAAAAACCATGGTAAAGGAAGAATGGAAAAGAGATTCAGACCGTTGGGAAGCTGCTTTTTGGCATTTTTACATTGCCCAGCTGGTGGGCATGCTAGCCAGCTCAAGAAAGGGGAGGTGAGGTCACCTGCAGTGTACTGGCACATAGAAGCACAAAAGGAAACGAAGGCATTTGGAAGGGCCAAATTGATAGATAATCACATTTTGATCTTCGGTTCCAAGAAGGATAATGATGGTCCTAAAAGATGATAGCTGGAGATGATTTAATTTTCTTCTGCTACACAGAGAGGAGAGGAGCAATTTCTTTATGTTGTAAGTCATATAAGTGCTGGATGTTGATCTGAAAAAAAAACTGCTGCCATACAGAAAGCTGTATGACCCCATGAATCCTGTCCCTCCCCCAATTAATTCCAATGTGGACCAGGACTTGATTGGAGTTGAATGCTATCATGAAACCAACCTGTCTTTGCAGGGTTCCAGTCTGTCAGTTCCCAACACAGGCATACCCAGTGGTTGTATTCCATTTTTTTTACTACCAGTTCTGTGGGCGTGGCTTGGTGGGTGTGGCTATGCTGTCGGCCAATTAGAGGTGGTATTTGCCAGTGTCGGCCAATCAGAGATAGTATTTGCTGGTTCTCTGAATCAATCAAAATTATCACTACCAGTTCTCCGGAACCTGTTAGAACTGGCTGAATACCACCTCTGGGCATACTTAACCTACAACTCTGCTTTCAAAGAAAGATCTTAAGTGGGTCACATTGCCGATTACATAGGCAAAAGGGGAAGTTGAACCCTTTCTTTTTCAGAGGAAAAAGCTTTTGTTTCCTTCAACTGGGGGGTGATGGAAAAGAAGAAAAGCAAAGCATTTGCTAGGCTGGGAAAACGGAGACTATCTCATTTCAGCCTCAGATTTAACTTTGGAATTTCCAGCAAACCAAACAGGAAGTTAACAGGAAAGACCAAATCGAAAAGGAATTTCTGATTCAATGGAACTGTCAGTGAGCTCCTGTTGCAATGGTTCACGAAAGCTCTTGTCTTTTAATGCAACTGGTTAGTCAGAAAAGGTGTTACCAGACTCCTCTGAATTATTGTGATTATTATTAGTCTTTATACCCTGTTTCTTTGTTACCACCATCTTACATGGCTCTCCTCCTACAATGTCTACAATTAGACAAACATAGGAAAATGCCTACTTAGCATTGTGCCAAGGTCTTTCATTACTTTCTGTGTGCTGGTTAAGCTTTTTATTTTTTAATCGTCTCTGATCTTTATTTAATATATGCAAGACTGGTTATCGTATGCTTGATGCACTGTAGAATCTCTTTGCAGCAGAATCTCCTTGTATATTAGTCAATATATTAGTGATCTGCCATAAATTTATATTTTCTTCGTAGCAGTCTATGAGGGATTCCCTTAAGGTGCCCTCTGTGACTTTAGAAGTACTGTATTTTAATTTCTTCCACTATTGTTTCTTCCACTAAAGTTCAAAGAGAGTGTTTACATTCTTTTTTATTTAATAAAGTGTTATTTTATCTATACCTGTCCTTGTGGTATTGATCTAACATCCACTCCCCATGGAAAAGAACTGATTTCCTAGTTATACATGGCAATGTTCTAGGGGCTAAATGGTGGAGCTAGAGAATTTATTCTGTTTTAATAATCTTTTCTCCTTTTGTTGGCCAATAATGCAACCAGGCTGTGGGCTCATGTCTGGCTACCAGGTTAGGGATAAAGAGGAGGACTCCAGGCTAAGGTATGCCTCTGGAAGATAGGTGGTTGACAGTATTATCAGGAAACTAGGAAACTGAGGCCAGGGTAAAACCGAGAGCTAATTATCCCAATTATTCAGTTATTATTATTCATTATTCATAAGTAATGCCAACTATTTAGGGGAGTACAGTTCTAGAAAATGACGTATAAGATTTCTGCTAGGGGATAGGCAAGCATACATATCTTTTCCTACAACATTATCCCAGTTTCATTAATAAAATTATTGGGGGCGGGGGGGGGGAGGAATTATCTCTGCTTCCTTTGGGTTTAAAATAGGGATACATAAAATGCTGAAGGGTTGAGCTGAAACGTTTTTTGTTCTTTGCTCCCTTACAAAACTCTGGAGTCTGTGGGCTGGTTCAGATAGCCTTGGGAACTAGCTTAACCAGTATTGGCTCTAAAGCTCAGTGTTTCCGGGGAGTGAGTCACTCCCAGCGCCAGCTGTTTGCTCATGATCAAAGGAGAGGTTGAGACACAGGAGTAGCAAGCTTTGCTGGGAATGTTGGGTGCTGTGGAAAAAGCATCTGTAAAGGTCCAGATGTTGTAAGGTGGTCCTTACAGGTACAGATGTTGAACAGGGTCAAATTAGAAGGGCCGAAGTCTCCAGGGAATTTGTTTGAAGTCTATGAGAGTTTGTTTGAAGTATATGAGTTGTTTGTTTGAAGTCTATGAGGTGCCTCCCTATCAAATACAGGTAGTTCTCAGGTTAGGACCATAACTGAGCCCAACATTTCTATTGTTAAAGTGAGACATTTTTTAAGTGAATGTTGCTCCATTTTAAGTTCTTTCTTGCCTCAGTTAAGTGAATCACTGCAGTTGGTAAGTTAATAACCCAGTTGTTATATGAATCTGGCTTTGCTTGTCAGAACACAGCAACAGTCATAAATATGGACCAGTTGCCAAGGGTCTGAATTTTGATCACATGATCATGGAGTTGCTGGAAAGGTTGTTAACTGTGAAAAACGGTCATAAGTCACTTTTTTCACTGGGGGTTGTAACTTTGAAACAGTTACTAAGTGAATTGTAAGTCGAGGACTGTATATGCTCAATTCTTTTCTGGCAAAGCCAAGTTGCTTTGAATCAGGCAGGGGAGTAGGAGCAGCGGCATTATTTACCTTTGCAAAATGGCAAAACAGCCTATGGATGGCGGGAGGTGGAGTATATTTGGGTATATAACTTTGGGGGCGGATTTCCCCCCCTCCCCTAGATCGTATCCCACAAAAGAACCACAACACCCTCTCCCCAACGCTACGAAGAATTGTGACGGAGGGCGCCGGGAAGGGACTGCCCAGCGTTGCAACAACGCCTGGCAAAACGTCGCGGTGCTGCCGACGAACTCGGAGTTGGGTTGCTCTGGGCTGGGAAATTCCGTTCACAAATCACACCCCAATGTGATCCACGCCACGCGTTGCCGAAGCTGACGACTCCCGTATCGGGAAGCAGGGAGGGCCGCCGCGCCTGCAGGATCAAAGCAGGATTCCAGAGCGGCAGGGAGGCCGCCTTTCGTACCGCACGCCGGGGAAGTGCAAAGGCAACGTATTATTATTTTGAAATAATAACAGAGCTCGAAAGCGCCTCTGATATGTCTCCCGCCCTTTCCCGGAGCGCGCCTTGACTGCAGATTTTCGACCAGGATATACTCTATATTATTGAAGTTGCTCCTAAATCTGAGCAGCGCAAGCCAGCAGCGCCCTCTGCTGTTCCCAGGGTGCCTTTGCAGAATCCCTATAATTTCAGAAATAAATATACGAGAAGCGATATCCCACCCAGCTTCCTCCTTAGATTATGCCTACGAATGCTTGCATCCGAATCTGAATTTTTTTTGGGGGAAGGACGTCTCTCCCTACCTCCCTCTCCTGTCCTTTCTTCCCCCACTGCCACCGAAAACAAAACTTTGTCCCCTTCATTGTTCTTTCTCTTTCCTCTTCCCCTGCTCTCCAGCCCAGTCTCGATTTCGTCAATTTGCCTGGGGGCCCTCTCCGCTTTTCTTGGAAATTTTCTTGGTTATTATTTTTTCTGACCGATACAGATTTGTAGAATCCTGCTGTCACTTTCTAAGGAGTTGACGGTAGTGTCAGGCATACCTGGCGATTGGATCCACGTGTTGTGCTAAAATGGCTTACATTTTAATGAGCAAGGGTACATGAATGTTACCACCGTGACTTATTGTTATGAATGAATCCGAGTCTTAATCAATAGCTGTAGAGTGTCAAAGTAATGAGAAGTGATGGTACAATTCTGTCTTACTCTGGTCCTTTTGGTTGAAGGAAAGGTAGGCTAGGCCAGGGGTCTGCAACCTTAAACACTCAAAGAGCCATTTGGACCCGTTTCCCATAGAAAACACAGGGAGCCAATAATTAAATAACTGGTGTGACTGGATGGGCGTGACCAACTCCATGTCACTCACTCCCACCTAGTCACCTCCTGCTCTGGAATATGGAGCGAGTCTCCATCTCCCACCATCACCCTTACCTGTTCAGCCCAGGTTCGGAGTGACAGGGAGGGGAGAGACCAGCCAGTAGTGGGATCAGCTGACAGGGAGCCGCAGCAGAGGGCCGAAAGAGCTGCATGTGGCTCCAGAGCCTCAGGTTGCAGACCCCTGGGCTAGGCTGAGAATGGAATAATGCTAAACTGCTCTAGAGGTCTCTAATCCATTGTTCCATATTGGTTTTCAATTGGATATGGTATTTTTTCTACTCATCTTACATTGGTGTCTTGTCTGTACATTTACTTAAGAGTCACCTGACCTATGGATGTGAGAGATCCCCAACTAAAGTAATTATAAGGTATTTATTTTTGTATCAAATCCATACACCTACCTAGCTTGCCAAAGGCAACTCTGGGCAGCGCACAATTTCTGCTTCTGTACAACTTATACACGTATTCTATTTATTCAATGAAATCGATATTTTGTGTGGGATTTGCACAATGCACTAAACTGGAATAGGGTGGGCTTGTTTCTGATTCAAGGTTGTGTGACTATCATGAATGAAAAACTATGTCACTTAGATCAGGGCTGTCAAACTCCCGGCCCGCGGGCTGGATGTGTCACCCGCTGGCCATGCCTATGCCCGATCTAGCAAAAGGGAGAAAAGTCCCAATACATCACATGATGCAGCCATGACGATGTGAGTTGGCACCCTTGACCTAGATAGTTCTTAATATTTGTTCTTCTGAAATTATCCAAACCTGTTTTTAAAGGAAGTGAAATTTTGTGTTCAAACAGAAGTAAGTTGCCATGCAGGGTCTTAATTTTGTCCAGCTGTTTTTCAGTTAGACGTTGGATGGAGTTAGGATTCATGAAACAACATGGAGGAGGCACAACATACAAAATGGAGGCAATCTAGGACAGTCAGTAGAACCTGTGTGCATCATCCCTTTGTATCCTTACATATAAACTGTGTGTACACAGAGGCTGGCTTGTGCAACCAAACTCTGCACAAAATTAGTATTGTTTTTAAAAAATAAAATTAAAATCAGCTATCTTTCAAGAATCCTGGCATTGTGAAATGTACAATATTTATTTCTCAGTGAAGAACTCCCTAGGATACCCATTAAGGGCATTATGAAGTTAGGTTTGTCATTAGAACCAGGTTCACTCAGATGTGGGTGTGAGTCAGATGAGCATCTGAGTCCCACTTGATGCCCACTGACCAGTTCATAAAGAGCAGCATGTTTTCCTTCAAATGAGCCATATAATCCTATCAAAGTCTGAATGGCTACACACACACACACACACACACACACACACACACACAGCTGTTGGTGCTGAGTCAGTGGTCTGGATTGCCTTGTCAGCAGAGGCCCCCTGGTCTTATCTGGCTCTCTGTTTTGTAACACGTCATCAGGACCATTCGGATACATCTAGCGCACAACTACACACACATGCCAGCACATTTTTTAATTCATTTGTTTCATTGCAAGGCCATCATGCGCAACATTTTATTTTTCCATATCTATTCAGTTCAGATGAATAATTGTGAAGTAAGTTTACTCATAATCGTAATGTTTAAAAAAAACAAGTGTTAAGCTTTATTGACATAGAAATCTTCACGGAAGGAATGAGGTGCTGCCTATTATCCACTGTTGAGAATGAGAGGAGGAATTTCAGCAGTGAGGTTCAACCATAGACATACTGTAAAATACCGAGAAGACTGTTCCATACCATTCCTTGCAATATAAAAAGGATTCCATCTTTCATTTATTAAGCTAGGTAGGGAAACCAATATATGAATGTACAGATGCTTGAAATGATCCACTTCTTCTCCAAGTTACGTGAAGAACTATGATGTTATTGGGGCCTATCTTCTTGGATGGTGTACAAGTAGACATAAAAACATTATACACACGCGCGCGCACACACAAAACCCCCATGCAGGTGAAAACAAAAATATAATAATTAAAATTTGCAGTTAAAAAGACAGGGGAGGGGTTTCAAGGCACTAAGCAGCCCCATGGTTTTGTGATCCTTTATGGGCTTCAAACTAAGTCAGCAAATCCAGGACCTCAGACAGTTCCAAAAGGAGAGTTTGCATATCAATAACATATCTGCTATATTACCAATAGAAAATAATATATGTAGCTCAGGGTTGAACTGTGGAAACGTTCTGTTTGGATGTTTGCATGTAGACATTTCTTTTATCTGTGCAAATGTTCATCATTAGTATATTGTTGATCCAGCACCAATGATTTTTTTCTAGTCAGGTAACAAAATGTCCACAAGCAAACCCCCAAGCTCAGAATACACAAGGATTCCACCACGACATTCCTCTTCGGTTCCCTTATCCTTGCTAGCTGGTTTATGTTAATGAAAGAGTTGTAAAATCTAAATAAAATGTGAACGGTGCCTGCTAAGAAACGTCTTTCTGATCCCTTATGAAGCTAAGTGCCTTAACTTAGGTCAGAGATACATAGGTTGAACCCCAGATGACCTATGACCTTCAGATAAAAGAGTCATTGCCTCCTCAGTTACCACACTGTAATGTGAAAGAAGGTGAAAATATTAAAACTAGGAGGGCAAGCCAATTCAGCACCTTAAAATAAAATGTAATTTAAATGGTAATTTTATTTCCAATTAAAATGTAAATAAAATGAAATCAGAAGATGTTTTGCCATCTACTAATCTTTAGACTAGTCTAAATAAATAGACTAGTAAGTACTTCATTCAGAGTCTGTGGCCTTCATCCCCAAAAGAAATTACAGGTTTGAGAGGATCCCTGTACAATTTTTGATCAGGTTTGTTAACCTTTGGAAAGCTAAGAAAATAAAAAATGGATGTGTCTCAAAGGTATTTCAGAGATGTTGTTTTTCTACTCCCACTGGCTCTCTGGTTGTTCGTATGGCTCCCTCTGACGTGATAAAAGTGAACAGTTTTATTGGTTGCTGAGCCATGACCCCAAGAACAGTATTTCCAGGAATCCCCTTCTTATCTTCTAAGGGATTCCTGGGAAAACTGGACCCCGAGGACATAGTGAGATTGGGTTCTGATCTGGAATTTTCTCTTAATTCGCTCCTTCCCCTCTGTTGCACCCCTGTGTTTCCTTCAGTGTCTATTTCCACTGGATGGCAGCAGAGAGAAGTGATTTGGTAGAACTGTAGGAGGCCACTGCTTCCCGGGGCCGTGATTTCTTTTTCAAAATATGAATAATTTGAGAAACCCTCCTTGCCTCTATTCAGAAGAGGGGTCTGTTTGGGTCACCTGCTTTTTTGCTCTTGTGAACTTCACTTCCTCTCATACCAGAAGGCCAGTTGCCTTGCACTATAACGCCCATGTTCCCTGGCCAGACAGAATGGGTTTCGATATTTGTAGCATTCTCTGCAACCTGTCATTTGCTCCACGCTGTTCTTCAACCTTGTAGAATTGTCACCTCCTGGATCATACCTGCCGGGTTTCTTACCTCTGGGTGCTTGACTTGAACACTGGAGATCAGGGCTGGTCCTTTTCTTTCTGTGGCTTTGTTTCTCCCTTCCTGAGCTACAGTGCTTCATCTCAGACTCACAACTGACCAGAGATGCAGCACTGCACCTTGGGCTGGGAGACATCGAGGTCATAAAAGCGTCCATCCTGAAGCAGCTGTCACAAAGAGGTTAGGCAGTCACCGAGAAGTAAAATAAGAGGATTTGGAGCACTTTCTAAATTTTCTAGTACCCTTTTTTGTCCTAGTACTTTTTTTTTTATCAAGTTGCTTGCAGGGAAATCCTGACCATCTTTCCAGGAAGCCCTGAATTTTGAAAAGGATTCTCCAGACCATTTATTCATAGCAGTCACCAATCACATGCACTGTTAAAAATCAACTTTGAAGTAGAGGGTTTTTATGGGGCTTTTGCTGTAAGAAATACATTTTTAGTTCAAAGATTGGACATTTTTGCAGGATTTTCCTTGTAGGAAGTTAAGATGACAAAATTAGAAGTATGGAAGGTGCTTATTGGCCAAGGCTGTATCATGTATAGGTGCCAAGGCACATTTCAGATATATTTACAGAAAGATGTCTCACTTTAAAAATAACAGCACGGTGTCAGAATGATTAGCATATCTAATTTAGTTCAAGAAGACCCACATTCAGATCTTCCTGTATCCAGAAAACCTTGACTGGATGATCTTGAGAAAGTTTACTAAGCCTAACCCTCTAATGGTGGCTACAATTGTCTCCTTGATTTTTTTTAAAAAATGCAATAAATACATACAATAAATAAATATAGTTGAAGAAATTCAAACTATGTCAAAGGCAGAAAATAGTTGGGAAAGTTTTCTGAATCTGTTGCTCTACAACAATTCCATTTTATGAGCATGTACCTAACAATAACAGGATGTTTGGCCAGACGTTGTTGATGCTCAGAATAAACAGAGATTGCTTTTGATCTTGTGAATATTTCTCAACACTGAAATTGAGATCAGTAGAAATTCAGCAAAGGGGTAACAAGCATGTATGCTTCTTTCCTTTTCACTACCAGCTTTGGTGGTGTTTCTGCATTTGTGTTGTTTTTATGGCAAAGGCATGGCTTTCGGGCTGTGATAAAATTATATATGCATTTTCTACCTAGACCCTTCCTGGCCTCCATAAAGTGGACACAAATTGTAGCTGCGCTCAGAGTAAATGTAGTGGCTGATCGAAAAGTGTGCTTAAAGAAACATTTCAGCCACTATGGGAATGTTAGATTAGCTATGCTTGGCAATGCTGAAATAAGTCAGATGTGAGATAATCAGCTTGATGTTTGTCTGCTTAAAGTTGAATTCCATAGCCATATAAACAAAACTGTGATTTAGCCATTCCCTGACCTATATGATCATGACTCTTCTAATGATACACATTGTGTTTGGAAGCAAAGGATAGATGTAATTCCAGATACAGGTCGGTGCTGAGGGAATTAATGTTACAATCTTCTCATCTTTTGGGGGAGACCGACTGCAAGAGAGCCATGTAAGACCGACTGTAAGAGACCAACTGTAAGATAAGGCATGACCTGGGAATTCATTTCAGTTTCTTTGACTTGCCTACTACAGATGGACCCAGGAAGGGAGGATTTGATTGCATGCGCCTGAATGAAGAGGTGAACATAAGATCAAGCAACACTTTTTTCCAGGGAAAAGCTAACATCCTGTGTCAGCCTGACTAGGGCTTGAAGTATGGTAAACAGAGCATCTGTCATAACCGCATCCTCACACTGCTGTCCAGCAACCTCCGTCATCAGGAACAAGCACTTCACAACAACTTGACAAGAAGCAGATGGCAGCTCCAGGGTCTGCAGCTCCAGTCCGGCTGTTTGGCAGCCTCTCCTTTTTCTCTGCTCTAGGTTTGGTCCTTGGAAGCTCTTGGATTGCAGCATCCTCACCAGCTTCTTCCCTCAACATAGCGAGAGGTGAGCATTGTGCCATGAAGATGGAGGGAGAGGTAGAAGCTAACTATAGCATGGGTAATCTATGAAGCCAACTTCAAGCAGAGATGCAGCAATCCTCCAAAAAGGACAAGAAACATGTTTCTTCTCTTCCCCCTCCCGCCCTCCGCAACTATTGTTAAACGAAATGGAGGAACAAGGAAGAGAAGGAATAAAATGGCAAAGAGATTTTTGTAGCATTTTTCAGACCCTGAATGGTAATGCTGGTTAAGATATCAGCAGGAATATGCTTTGCACTAGAAGCCCTGCTGAGACTTAGAAACTTTCCAGATACCCTAATTTCACTGTGTAACAGGCCCTCCTGTATATGCCGATGCATTTTTCTCCTATTATCAGCAATCAAATCCTCAATAGCTCTGCATTTACAAGCCTGTACTTTTGCTATAGTGGAGCCTTTCTAAGTTCTAAATCCATAGTTAGATTGGACAGATTGACTAATTCAAGACTAGTAATCATTTGAAAATTATATATATATATCAAAACCTCAAATGAGTAAGGTCTTTGTTTCAGGAAGCTTGCCAAATGCAGTATATTCAGCCAGAGAATACATTTGGATTGACGGATGAAAAATAATAGCCAAATTTGGGAATGAGCTGCAATGAGTCAAAGGGAAACCAAAGGACATTATACCATTGTTCAAATAGTTTCCAAAGGAGAGGAATCTTTAAATGCAGAAAATAAAAATTAAGAGCAGAGTTCAGGAATTATTTGTTGTTGATGGTGGCATCTACAGCTGTTTTCCTCACTGCAACTTCTTTTTTTTTTTTTTAAAGTCTCCTGAATCACAATGTTGATAAATTGGTATTTGGCTAAGGAATCATATGATCATTTAACAGGCTAAGCTTATGTACATTGACCTGTGTTTTGGACTATGGCTATGATGTTACTTACACTGCAGATCTGAATTGACTCATATCACTTCCTATCCTCTTGGAGCTTTACTAACTTTCATTTCTATAAGAGAAAAGGCAATGGGCTACATCCCTATATAAAACATTAAGCCTGGATTTCAGTATCATTGAACAAGTCAGACTCCACATGCTAAGACATAAGGCTGCATATGTCATGCTGTGTCAAAAACCAACCAATTAAGCATATTATGTCTTAGTTCTCTGTGTAAATCAGGTCATTGACTAGTGATAGAGAAACATTGTATGAGATGTGGCAGGGATCTTGAAAAGGTTCTGGTTATCCTAAATTTAATTCCCAGAATTGGTTAGGGCACCCTTCCTCAATCAGGAATCTTTTGGATGTATTAGGACTTCAAATACCTAGGCAACTTGGTTGTAAGCTTGGGAGTTGTGGCAGTTGTACCACAGGACACTTGGTAACTGTCAGCAGGGAAAGGTTGCTTTAGAACAGGCTGAGGAATTCTGGGAGTTGAAGTCCACACCTTAAGATTGTTGAAGTCGAGAAAAAATATTGTTTTAGACAAAACTATTACAATGAAATGGTTTGTTCTGATACTGATGCAGTGCAGTCGAATGGATGGAAATTTTTAGGAGCACCATCTGCCACAGCCAGACAGATGGCTGACCTAAAAAGTGCCTTAGATGGTTAAGTTGACTGTTTCACATAAATATCATATCAGATGGAAGTGGACATAGATGGGACTCAATGCCGCCTCGAGTTCCCCCGAAAGGGGTGAAGAGAGGCGGGATATAAATCTAATAAATAAATAAATAATAAATAAAATGAAGTATGAGAGAGAAAGCCCTGTGTGAAAATCACTGTGGACCAGAGAAAAGTTTCTGTTTGGCTGAAGGCTTAAGCCATCTTCTGAACCGGGATCCTTCAGTTGGTTTGGGGCAAATGGTCTGGATGTTCCTAGACATTCTGGAAGTTGCAATCCTATCACATCTGGATGGAACCAGGCAGAAGAAAGATCACCTCAGACTACAGTCAGATGATCCTACTTAGAAGTCTTCTGCTAGGAAGGTATGTCTAGAAAAGAAGGAAATTTTAAACCAGAAAATAACTACAGCACTTCCCCCAACCCAACCCACCTCTGAGATCTGGTTCACTTTTTTAATTTGAGCTCAGCAGGATATTTATTATACCCAGTCCACTCTCAAACAATTATTATACCATATAAGATGAATGGACTATGCTGAATATGTATATCTATATATTAAAGTATGAGTTCAGCACAAGTGTATGGAGGGATTTGTTGGTGTTCATATGAGTAGCATACAAAAAAACCCAAGCAAAAATAAAAGTAATATCCAGGAACAAGATCAGCATTACTTATTGCATCTCAACAACTAGCCAATGATACCCTGGATTCATGTCCTATTAAAATATATGAAGTAAAAATAACTGAATGAAAGTAAGGTTTTGAGCAAACACCAGTCACAGCCCTCCTCCCCCTGTGATCAGGTAAACTGAGCTTGTTTTCTGCTCCTCTGTTTCTGTTCCTTTGAAGGCTGATTCTTCAGTCTTCCCCACAAAGCTGCTGCATCTCATCCACATGTCAGAGCCCTTCCTGTAGGAAACAGAGAAAAGAACTGTCAATCATCAGCAATCAGAAAAGGACTATCCTCCCTTGTATCGGTCACCATTTCTTTACTTGTTCTGAATATTACCAACTAGACACTCTTGATATTAATACAGCCAACCTGGAAATTCTAGGACTATTGACAACATTGGATTTTTTTTAAAAAAGCAACATGACATTAAAGGGCAATTTAAGACTGCATGATGAACTCAGCAGGAGTTGAGCTTGACAATAGATTGTCTTTTTCTTTGGGAAGTTATGGGAGAAAATGTTGTTTATGTAGATGTGAGGTAATTGATAAGCCTCATCAGTTTCACATAAGAAATGCCTGGATTGTGGTAAGAACTAGAAAAAGAGCTACTTATTTCAAGTACTTTTGAGGGCTAGAAGGTTGGACCAGCTCTATTCCCAATTTTTAGTCCTTTAAAAAAATCAATCACTATCTGTATTGGATCAGGACAGAAATCTATCACCGCTACATGAATGAAGCATATGCCCCATCCCTACCAGAAATGTACTGAGCAAGCAAAGACGAAATATCTCCCTATTGCTTTGTCTAGGACTTGCCACTCCAATACATATTGCCTTTCAGTGTAAAATCTTTATTTGTAACATGATAGCAATTGATAGACATAAATATTTCAAAATAGTAACATAATATATAGTGCAAACTATAGATAAAACCCCAAATTGTAATAAATAAATAAATAAATAAATAAATAAATAAATAAATAAATTCTCCACAGTAATATGAAGTGAAGTCTAGGAACATGCTGATGTCTGGGCAATTAGCTGGTCCATGTATGCAAATTTCTATGAATTTGCGGACTATATTCATGTATTTGGAAATAACCCTTCTCAAACTCAGTGCTTGTAAATTTATGATTATGCTGTGAAACACAAGATTGGATGAGCTATTAGACTTGTTCTCTCTCCCGCTCCTTCTCTCCCCTCCAATAATTGGTGCTTTTGATCCCGTACAAAGTATTACAACAGAGTCTGTACTAAAGATTTGCTGATAAAATGAATCCAGGGACATTGAGAGTCACAGTTTGTTTTCTGGGCAATGTTAGTTTCTCTCCCCCCACCCCGAATGGCTTCCTTAATGCATAATTCTCCCCCCACCCCTGAGAAAGAGCTGATTTTCAAAGAAAAAGTGCTATCTTGGCAAGAAAGAATCCATCTGTTCCTTTGATGCTCTGACAGCTAAATGGTGTTACTGCCCCAATATATAGCTGCTGGATGTAACTATATGAAGCCATTGGATAAAGTCATCCAAAACTTTGGGGTGTGGCATCATCAAAATGCTGATGATGCCCAAGTTTATCTCATCATCCCATACCATAAGGGAGTTGCTGTCAACATCCTGTCCCTGTGCTTGGATGATGGAAAGATCTGGATGGAAGAGAACTGATGAGCACGGAACCCTAATACGATAGAAATATTGTTTATATAATGGGGTTCTCTGCTGACACTACGGTAGGATTATCTTTGGATGGGCGGAAAGACCATGTTCACAATTAGGTGGTCCATCTGCTCCTGTTGGAACAGCAGGTGAAAGATGTGACTAGCAGGACATTGCCCAACTTTAGCTAGTTCACTTTTTCAACTCTACCTGGTACAAGAAGATCTAGGTAAATAATTCATTCAAGTGCTATCACATATTGACTGAGTTATTGCTTTACATGGGACTACACTTGAAGAATGCTTGGAAACCACAGCTGATCCAGATTGTATTGGATCAGGTAGCTACTGGCTCCCAACATTTGGAACATGTAGCCTCCATGGTGCAGACTCTGCATTGATTATTGATAAATTTCCAAGAGTGGTTTAAAATGCTGATATCGAACCCTAATCCCCTCCGAGTCATGGCTTCTCCCAAATATATTGGCTCAATTTATCAGATTTTGTAGGAAAACATCCGAGAGTGATTCTATACTCTGGGAAACAGGGAATGCTGTACTTCTTTCTAGCAGCTCCATTGCTTTGGAACAGGTCCAGAGGTGGTATTCAACCAGTTCCGACGGGTTCCGGAGAACTGGTAGTGATAATTTTGATTGATTCAGAGAACTGGCAAATACCACTTCTAATTGGCTGACACTGGCAAATATCACCTCTGATTGGCTGATAGCATAGCCACGCCCACCAAGCCATGCTTACAGAACTGGTAGTAAAAAAAAATTGAATACCACCGCTAAACAGGTCCCATTGAAAAATGGGACCCATTCCCTCTCTTCCTCCTGACCTTTAGGAAACTATTAAAAATGACTATCAGTAATTCAGAAGACATTTTCACGATCATGCTAAGATTAGTTCATCTGAAAAGTGATTCAGTGAAATTCTTGCACCATTTTTATTATTTGACTCTCCCTTATTTAGTTATTGCACTTAACACTGCTGCTCTATATTATTGTTTAAATGGTATTTCATTCTATTCATTGTAAGTTGCTGAGCGTTTATTGACTATGGCAGAGTATAAATCCAATAAGCAAACTAACCAACAAAGGCTTGGAAAATCCGGGTGAACACTCGTAAATAGCACCAAAGAGTGCTCTCTGTATTTCTTTGGTGCCATCCAGTAGTCATTTTATTTATTAATGTATTTATCTGTTTATTAAATTTATATACTTTTACTTCTGTTTTATTATTTGTATCCCGCCTTTATTATTTTTATAAATAACTCAAGATGCTAAATCTCAATAATACTCCTTCCTCCTCCTGTTTTCCCTACAACAACACTGAGGTGATTTTGGGCTAAGAAACACAGTGACTGGCCCAAAGTCACCCAGCTGGCTTTCAGGCCTAAGGCAGGATCAGAACTCATACCTTCCAGGTTTCTAGCCTAGCTCCTTAACTGGTACACCAAACTCTGCTGTCCATCTCATACAACAAAGCAACTCTGGGTGGCTTGTAATGGACACAAGTGATTGAACATAGAACTAACATCCCTTGCTCTGCAGATGCCACACCCATTAAATCACCTGATGTGGAAATCTCTTAATTTTTTTAAAAAAAGTTCCCTTAAACAGAAATGTATAATATAAACAATGAAACCAAAATAAAGTCTTGCTGGCCCAGGTCACCAGTGGAAAAATAAAAAGGAAAACCATATTTATCTACATTCAGGATAGCCAAGAGCATAAGTAGCAGTGAGATATATGAAATTTAAAAGACCCCCCCCCCAATTGATTCTCTCTTTCCCCCCCTTTTAAAACTTTCTGAATAGAAA
>JANHGC010007648.1:135983-149821 GCA_027560395.1 Boaedon fuliginosus
CCTGGAAGGGGTGGGGAGGGGAGGGGTGGTGGGGCTAATCAGAGGTGGTATTTGCCGGTTCTCCGAATCAATCAAAATTATCGCTACCGGTTCTCCTGAACCTGTCAGAATTAGCTGAATACCACCTCTGCTCCAGACCCAGAAAGAAACTGCTTAGCAGCACATAGATAACCATATGCTGGCTTATGACAGTAAAACTACATCTTAAACCCATAGTAGGTAATAGGGGTGTGTATGAAATTGAGGAGGGAAGGAGTGCTCCAGCAGGAAAAAAAACCTTGTCAGACAAAAAATGAAGCCTTTCTGTCCTGCTGCTTTTGGACTGACCTTGTATTTAACCCAGGGCTTAATATCATACTACATAGCCAGCATTCTGTAACATAAATGGGGCAGCAGGACAAGAAATAAAGAACTGCTGATCTTAGAACAAGAAAGAGGATGAAACATCTTTTCCTTGAGAGCAATTCCCAACCATCCAGTACAGAACAGAATGTGCTTTCAGTGACTGACAGCTCCTTCCTGTGTAATTTTTCGTTCTCATCTCTTTCCTATTTGCCTGATTCTTTTCATTCCAAAATAAATCTTATTTTCGTCACTCTTTCAATATTCCCACAATTATCTACCACAGTGAATTGTCATTTAAAATCTCCTAAATCCTGGAGAATTTTAAAATCCTGGACAATTTAAAATCTCCATTGTGCCTCATTGGTTTGGACTATATAAAGTCTCTTACCTAAAGGTGTTGACAGAGACATGATTTTATAGATGCTAGTGTTTTAATGCAAAGAAACAAAATACTAATTTTGTCTGCAGTTATTTGAGATCGACTAGCGTGTGTTTGTAGGTGTGGTGTGTGGATGCAATTTGGGCATCTTTGAATCATGATAAGGATATACAATGTTTTTAATTGAAGTAGGAATACTCCCAAGAAAGTACTTAAAATATTACGTGTGCCCATTTTATATTTGGGGACTATGGCATTTTAGAGATATTATTGTTTCATTACACCCATACCATGTGGAACAGAGAGTAGGTGGGTTGGTATGAACATGCTAGGGATGCATACTTTAAAATATTTTATTTTATTTATTTATTTATTTAAAAATATTTTATTTTATTTATTGATTGATTTGATTTGATTTATACCCCGCCTCATTTCCCCGGTCAAGGGGAACTCGAGGCAGCTAACAACAATTAAAAATACAATAAATTACAATTTAAAATATCTAACACAGTCAACATATCCAGACTCATCCAAAGGAGGAGGCACATTAATTCCAGGCCTTCCGCCAGAGCCAGGTCTTTGTATCTTTACGGAAGGCCAACAAAGTGGGGATGGTTCTGATCTCCACAGGGAGCTGGTTCCAGATGGTCGGCGCTGCCACAGAGAAGGCCTTAGCATGAGGGCCCGCCAGTTGATATTGTTTGGCGCATTACAGTAGTCCAACTGTGAGGTGACAAGGGCATATTATGGGGGAACTATGGATGAAAATGGGACAGTTTGCTTATCAGCGTTCTCCTGCTTTTATAACAATTCTTTATTTTAGAAATAGAAAAAAAACCCTATTTAAACCACAAGAACAACCACTAGAAACCATGAAGGCTTCTGGTTTTGAAGCATGGGAACTGGGGTGTCTGTAAATGACACCTCTTGCTTGTTTACATATTGCATTCCTAAAATAAAGGAAATGGTTAGCAAGATTTGTTTCCCAGTAAGGCTCAGTTCACATCAGGAGGTCCACTGGGGAAGACTGTTCTCTTTTGATTGGTGACCTCCATCTGTTCCCAAAGACTGAGCAAAAGAACAAGGGGAGTGTGAAAGGAAGTCCCTGGAGAAGGTCAGAGCAATCCTGATAAAATCCATGTGACTCCCAGTTTCCTGCACTTGGAAAGATTCTGGCTGCCAAGACTGGACATAAGACAAGTCCTTGGTGGACTCTGAATTTGGTTGTTTGCTTGAAGATGACATCTCCAACAGACAACCCAGTGACACCTTCAGTGCTAGAAGAGAGTGGGGTTTTTTCTCTGTTGAAATGAACCCTCAGTGTTTTCCCTAGGTGAATATATTACCTGCATTCTATTGCAGCGAGCACATAGCATGTAGTTAAAGAACCAGGGGCAGAAATGGTTTTGATTTAAGTTTCAAACTTTTAGTAGTCTTGATATATAGGGACAAGATGCATATTGTTTACTCATGTGAAAGCTATGATCAGAATTCTACAAACAAACAGAATCCCTAAATCCAAATAATAGTTTGCTATTCTGGCAAGAACATAGAAGAACATGCAATTACTGAACTGAGAAAGATTATGAAGCTATATTTCAACCTTAGGGATTCCATAATTCAACAAATGACACTGTTATTATATATTTCATACTTTTCAATATATATATCTAATATACAGGTTCCTATATTCTGCTTTAGAAATGATATTGGGTAAGTACAGACTATAAGTGTAGTAAACTTAAGTAAAGGCTTAATGCAAGATATGAATTCACCTTTTTCCCTTGAGAATTCAAAGTAGTGTTAACACTGAAGGAGTTGTAAATGGTAGGTATGCATAGTAATAGCAATAAATAGGCAAATATACAATATACAAAAGTAGAGAAAATGGTTTCACCAGGGGCACTGGGCCATAAATAGTGTCCTTTATACATAAAGACAAGTAGAGGACATGACAGATATTATTAATTCAGGTTTATAGATCCTGGGTTTGCAAAGAAGTCCACTGTGGGACAAACAGAACAATGTTCTGTTCAAGCAAGCATGGTAGACTTGAGTTTGAGATCCGTAAATATTCTAGATGCAAATTCTGATTTGGTTTGAAGGGTTGAATCCGATCCCTCTCCTCCACCCCTTTTGGTGTTGCTTCTTTTCATCATCCCAGTTTGTGCTTGAAAGAACAGGGAGAGAAGGGCAAGCGGGGGGATACAATTCTTATTTGTAAAACACTTCCTTTAATGGGCAATAAGTAAACTAAGACTCAACTTTGCTAGCTTTCCTGTAACTGCTTCTTGGCTCAAATGGCAGCGTTATATATGGGAAGAGACTCCCCAAATGACCATAAATAGATGACGGAATAGAAATAAACTCTTCTGAGTAACAATAAAATTTGGTCCAATATGATGCCAGTTCTGTGCTTTTCAAGGAGGTGGGAGAGCTGTCCATAAATAGGCACAATTTTCTTATGGGAAGAGTAGACAGACCTGTTAAGAGGGATGTACTTCTTCCTCTTGTACTAGACTCCCAAAGCCCACTAATTACAGCCCTAGTTGAAAATAGTTCAATTAAGAATTAAGACACATTATGAATTCAGAAAACTTGTAATTGGCACAAAAATCTAGCTCACAATTTTTTTTTACACAAATTCCTTGTTGGGTGTGACTGAATGCATATGTGGCCAGAACAGGAATGAGCTGTTAGGTTGGAGCACAACTTTCCAGAAAAGCCCTAAGAGTTTACGTGCCTGAGACAACTTGACAGAAATATAAAATCACAAAGTGTATGTTTGGGCAGAGATTTAGGGAATGCCCACATGTAATTTAGGAAAGTGTCAGAGAATTTTGGACTTGACTTCAGAATGAAGTAGTAAAGGTTACAATCATAGAAAAGATACCCAGTGATATTAGAACAGTCCTACAAGTTGTGCCAGAACATTATAGCTTTGAGTAGGACAGCCCTATCCAGATAATTGCAATCATGGATGAAGATTATTTAGGCACCTGCAGGATGAAGGACGCAAGGAAAACCTGATTTGCTATTGGAAGAGGACTAGTAAAAAGAGAAATTCCTAAAAAAAGAGGAAAGTGGGTAATCCATAGAGAAGATGGCGCTAAAAGAGACCCAGTAGTTTAATAAAAGGAGCAAAGAACTAAGATGAGGATCTGAGAAGGAGAAAAAATTATGTGGCAAGGTTGGCCATATAGCGCAAACCTGCACTAAACAGACCCAGAAAGAGTCCCAGACTCAGATTTTCTGTTAATCTCCAAAATGCAGCAATGGTGGAAATACCAGCCAGGGTAAATGGGAGGAATGCCTTTGGTCTGATAAAGATAGATAGCACTCTAGTGAACTCTTATCTTGTGAGAGGTTTCCCCAGCATAGGGAAGCAGGTTCTCACATATGTTTTGTGGAAGACACAAATTATACTTTCGGTGAATGATAGCAATGAAAGGAATCACAAAAGGTAATTCATATCATTTCTTCTATGATGTGCCAGCACAAATTTCCCCATGTTTTGTCATTGGTTCTGTGGGCATGACTTAGTGGGCGTGGCTTAGTGGGCATGGCTATGTGGTCATGTGACTGGGTGGCCCATCACACCCCCTGAACCCATTTTTTTGCCTAGAAAACCACCCTGAAGCCTCCTGGCAGCCAAATAGGGGTGGCAGGTTGGGCAGCAGTGCACCCCGTGAACCGTTTTTGGCCTAGAAAACTTCCCTGAAGCATCCTGGCAGCCAAATAAGGGAGCATGGGGACTCCTGGAAGGGGCAGGGTGGGGAGGGGCAGGGCCAATCAGAGGTGGTATTTGCCGGTTCTCCGAACCAATCAAAGTTATTGCTACCGGTTCTTCCGAAGCTGTCAGAACTGGCTGAATACCACCTCTGCCGATTAGCCAATAAAAAGGGGGGCTGGGAGAGAAGCAAACAGAGCAGGTAAAGAAAATAAAGAAAGGAAAAGACTGAGCAAGGAAGGGAAAAGTTTCTCAAGCATAAAGAGAAAACTGAGGCTAAGGCACAGCTAGTGTAACATCAGAGAACTCATTACTAGGGGAGAAAATATAGTTGGAGCTGATTAAAGTTTTTTTCAAAATCTCCTACATTTGTCAATGGAAGAAGCCCACAGAAACGTGAAGAATCAGCCTTAAAAATAAGTGAGGAAGAATCCAGAATCAAAGAAAACAATGAGGACCATTCAAGTATTTGTCTTGAACCTACACCCCCCTCGAGCCTTATCTTAAATAAGGCTGTGTGGCAATGCTGATCACTTTGATTTTGACACCTGCCCTCAATCGCTTTTATAGGGTTGATCCTAAGCTGAAAGGGAGGGGTGGGGGTTGTGAGTCAAATTGAGGCTCAGTGGCTCAGAAACACTGAGAGTGTTGTACCCAATTAGAACACTATGGATGTAGATACGTCTACCTTAAAGACCAGAAATGTTAAGGAAATGGAGGAGAAGGTTGTTGGGGCTTTCCTGGAGTTGTTTTTATGGACTGGCAATACTGTGTGGGTCCAGGATAACGGATCTTCAGGTGGAGATCCCTTCTCCTAGACCCAACAGGACCCCAGAGAGTAATCTACTAAGTGAAGTGACTGGTGAGAAGGATTTCAGTTTGCAGGAAACAGAGCAGAGTCAGTGAAGGCAGCTTGACAAAATCCTTGGAAGCTAAAAGTGATTTCCAATCCCCTCTTCCCATCCTCCTTCCTGGGAAAGAAATGAGCCCCAAAGTGAAAGCACATAAAGAAGCTGAGAGAGGGAGGGAGGGAGGAAGTGCAACAGATAAGACACTGTAAAAAGCTCATTTGAAATTGTTTGTGCAGAACGGTATATGGAGGGTTTGTTAAGGGTGATGTCTATATCACAAAGCAAATAGAGAGCAACTGTGTATGCCTATCTGGAAAGTTCCTGGCCCTTTTACCCATCTACTAGCAGTTTCTCTAAAGCCTTTTTTTTTTAAATAGCCAGAATCTCAGGCCACAACCTCTAGATGAAGTCCTTTAGTAAATTGGTTGTGAGCATTAGAACTGCGCAGGATCGTGCCTCCAGACTGCTGAATAAAGAAAGTAGGATATTCTTTGTGTTTTAGGCAAACAAAGAAATAAAGTAAGTGTCTTAAGACTTTGGTAGGCTTTATGATCTTTTTAATAGCTTATTTTAATGTCAACCCCCTCCCCCCCCAAATCATTAAAAGAATGATTAAAAGGTGGGGGGGAAATCTAGCCTCAGGCTCTTGAAGATTTCCCCATGTCACTACAGCACCTTTTGTGGCCGTTGGCTACCTCAAAATAGTATCGTTTAAAGAAAGGCAGCTCTGCTTTGCTGCTTGACAGGCAATGCATTTTGGAGAACTTTATCTGCTGTATTTGGCAGACAAAGAAGAGCTTCTCATCCTTGCTAACCAACTGCGGATCATCCAGAAATCTGGCAGAAAACCATGACCTTTATTTTATGAGACATAAGTAGGTGAATTACATATAATATTTCCTCCCGACTTAGGCATTCTTGAGTCAGCATGGCCATTCTTAAGAACTCTGAAAAATGTTCATCTAAAATTAAAGTATTTGCTCATTTCAGTGACAATCTTTAAGTAACCTTCTGCTGATCCCTCTGGACAGAAGAAAGTATAAAAAATTCTATCCAAATATTCAGTTTGATCCTCTCTTCCAACAGAATAGTGTTGTCAGAATCAATTTGTTCTTAAATCCACATAAGCAGCCAGACTCCAAATTGTTTGAAACAGCACCCATGACCAAATGTGATGTGAATTAGGGGGCAGATGAAGGAAATGGATCGTTTCTCCCTCCGGTCCTGTTTCTTGAATCTCCCTGTGAAGCAATCCATTTATTTTAATTTCATTAATTCAAAAGTTTTACAAATTTGGAACAAATTTACCCAAGCAGTATGGACAAAACACAGGAGCAGAAGCAAAAACATGGCAATATATTGTCAAAAAATTTGAAATAAATGGCAAGAATTAAATATACTTTAAAAAACAATTCAGCTAAATCTTGCCTTTCCCAAGCCACAGTAATGCAACACAGGTGGAAAACCTCTAGCTTTTTTTTTTATTTGATTGAAGTCTAGCCCCAGGAGATTCAGGCAGCCTGGCTAACAAGAAGATACTGTAGGTAACCAGCTGAAAGGGATTCTCATACCCTGTCTATAGGGCCTTGCACCCAGACCTTCCTTTCTTCCCCCTCACTGATCTCAAACGTAAGCAAATTTTATCTAATGCAGACTTAATGCATCTAAGGAATCCCTCAAGGCTTTTTGTCTCAGAGCCACTGCTTTTTCCAGTCTTACTTTATCCTAATTCAGAAAATCCAGCCTGCCAACAACATGACAATATGTTTCTCAGAACCCCTCCTTTTTCTCTGCTGCTCAAATGTTCCATTCTTCTTTTTGGCTGACATTTTATTCTTATCTATTTATTAGATGAGTTGGCTGTGTTTTGCTGTCCAATAGTCCCAAGCTAGCCATTTCCTAGGTTAAGCATCCAATTTACAGACAACTTCCACTTACGAAAGGACTACTATAAAGCTATTATATTGAACATTTGAGTTACATACAACCGTTCGTAATAACAAATGCATGCACTACTTTGTGACGCTTTGTTGTGAGTCCCGTTTGGTTCAATCATTTAAAAATGAAGGCAAATTTCCATAATATTGAAGTGCCAGGTGGAGTGCTGATGTAAGTGCTGCATGTGATTTTGCTGAAAAAGGTATTGAGGAGGGAAGTTATTTTCCAGACTAAATACTTAATGAAGAAGAAACAGGCCTATTTTGGTAAAGAATGCCTGAAAAGATCTACATTTTGAAAGAGGAAAAAAAAAGTGCATTAGGTATCAAAGGATAAACTAAGGTTATTGGGTGTAACACATCCATGGGTTGCAAGTTGAATTCTTTGTTTGTCTATTGCTTCCTAAATCCAAGGAACCTTTGGTATATCAAGAACGCATCACTTCCTGTCCCTTGGAAGGCCAATGCAAAAACTTCAGTTACAATTACCATTTTTTTTAAATTGGTTCTTGAACCATGTTGTCCCTATTGTTGAACATTGTTGCTTGGCCAAGAACATTCCTTAATATTCTCCTTGTGCTTGACAATGCACCTGGACATCCAAACACTTTAGTTGACATTCACATCAAAGTAAAGGTCATATTTTTATCCCCAACACCGTACTGCTACTTCAGCCAATGGATCAGGGAATCATAGCCTTTTTTAAGGCCCAATATTCATGGTGGACTTTCTACAACACGTCATGTTACACAAGACGATGCGAAGAGCTGATGGAATTATAACATCTATATTCCCATCAAAATTATTGCTGATTTTGGGGATGAAGCAAAACAGCCAAATATGAAAGGAGTGAGCAACAAATTGTATCCCCAATTTGTGCATGCTTTTCAAGGGTTTACAGCTGACAGCATTGCTAAAGTCAGGCAAGTTGTGATTGGTATATTGGTAATCAAGTGCAATTAGACCCTTGTGAAAATGATGTACTGAACTCCCATGCTGAAGAACTGACCCATTGAGAACTAGAGTAGTAGATGCTAGCAATTTATGAAGATGGGGACCCAAAAACTCCAGAACCAAAAATGTTGTTGATGAAAAAGTTAGCTGAATCTTTGGTCTCTTTGAAGCAGGATGGCAAAGTTAGAGGTGCAAGATCCCAATATATAGAGGTTCATCAAGTTTACAGGATAGTTACCAAGAATGTTAGCTGCTACAAAGGCCATTTATGATGAGAAAAGATAAGCTCTGTCCAAACCTCCTTTGATGTTTATTTCAACATATTAACTCCAATAGTAACACATCCTCCCCACCTCCAGCAATAGAATAAAATTATTTCCAGCACTAGGCCAAATATATACGGTAGACTATAAATAAATACACACATTTAACTAACTGATGCTAAATAACTGTTCTGACTTACCCACAAATCAACTTAAAGACAGACTTAGAAACGGACCTCCTTCATAAATCAGGGACTGCCTGTATACTAGAATATATTTGATTTGACTCTTCAGCCCAAGCAAAAGCCAGTGACACCACACTAAGGAATCGTAGTCATAACCTTGTAAGAATATGAACATGAGTAATGGATTCCAGTCACAGCTCAGTCACAAGGAGAATCATATTGGCCCACATTTTATTGTGGTCACAATGATTAGTAAGTGTTTTCAACAGTTGAGAAATATGCTGTATACATAGTATGTCTGTCTCACAGAGCTGTAACTGATTTAATAATTGATGGTTGGTTTAGATTTTTTTATATTGTAATATATGGTATTTTAATTGTTGTTAGCCGCCTTGAGTTCCCTCTGACCGGGGAAGTGAGGCGGAGTATAAATCTAATCTAATCTAATCTAATCTAATCTAATCTAATCTAATAAAATAAAATAAAATAAAATAAAATAAAAAGTCCTTTTCTCGGGTGTTGTACACTTTTTAAGCAAATGGAACTAGGAAATTGGTTCCTAATCCCACTGGTTTAAAATTCACAGCCCTCTTATCAAATATCATTTGGAGGAAGTCACGTATGTTAATGAAGTAGAAATTTTAAAATGAGGGTCTTATTTTTAACTAGAAGGGGATATGTAAAAAAGATCAGTATGATTTCTTCCCCCCTTCTAGAAAAGAAATAGTTAACATATATGTCAAATCTCTGGAATATCCTAGAAATGACAATGAAGCTATTCTAGAATAGTGTAAGAAGAACAATTGACTGTTCCAAAACATAAGATTGCTGATGCTTAAGGTGAGCCTTCCAATTAATTTTACACTAATTTTACAGTAATCCTCTATGTTATACCTGTGAGACCAAGTACTCTCTTGGGCTCCTTCTGCATGAGACTAGCACCATTCAGATGGATTGAAATACAGAGTTTCTGAAGAGCTTGAGAAGATGGTTAATTAATGACTTGACCATCTGCTTCTATAGAATTATAACAAAAAAATGCTTTACAACTTTTTTTCTTGAGTTGCAAGATTTCCTATCTCCCACTGGGAGGAACTCCTATCTACCTACTATTCCCAAGATCGTACAATTCTTACCAGATGGCCTAGAAATGTTGCCCTCTCTTCCACTGCAATTATAGTATAAGGAAAGAATGAAGAGGGGAACAGAGTGTTATTTAGCTACTTTTTTTTTACATTCTTCCATTGCCAGTTGGAGGAAACATTGGCCGACAATAAGGGAAGGTGGAATACAAGAGTAAGGACAACCACACAGTGCTTTAGAAATACTTTCAGAGGCTTTGAGGGAGTTCCCTTTGTCTTTAAGCACCTGAGAAACTGATCTTCCCTCTCACAATCTTAGAAATTACTACCTAGAACTAGAAGAATGAAGAAAATGATATGATGGAACAAAATGAGAAATCTAATAATGTTCAGAGATACAGTTGTGAATAGAACTTTTGATTTTTGATGAATTATTCATGTTGATCCTTTTAGGAACTGGTATCATTCAGAATTTGGTCTGCCTTGTTTGAGCATTGCCTTCACTTACAGTCTTGTTAAACAAAGGCACTCAGATTGCAATTTTATTCATATCTTTCTGGGATTCAGTCACATGTGGATGCACCACTAATTATGCATAAGGTTGTGTTGTAACTTTCTTATCACTTACCACAATAGCCCCCATCCCCAAATACCTGTAATGGTTGGTGCAACTGTTCCACCAATAATGTGTAGTAAAATGAAGTTACACTGTCCTTTAGAAATACATGCACTAGTCTGGCACAATGGAAGTTAACACCACTGTATCCATTCTAATTAATAGATTTAGATATAGGGTTTATTATAGCATAAGAAAACTTCCTTTAAAAAAGATTAAATGCTGAAAAAAGGTTATATGCTCCAAATTATATGAAAAGGTAGGTTCATATCCATGTTTCTTTCTCAGTATTTGAATATAACTTATAGAAAAGTGAGCACCTGTGCCAGCTCTTCTGGACCTAACCTCAACAATTGTAACTGGGCATCACAGCAGTGAAAGGTCAGACAGCAGATGCAATTGTCCTTCTCCTTTGACCCACAATGAAGATAATAAAATATAAAGACAATTATTCCATAGGATGACTGCATTCTATAGTCATATTTAGGCTAATATTTTCAAAACAGAAAAAAATTATCAAGACATTAAAACTTATGAGCATTTTCATATCTACAGCAGTTTCCCCCAGCCTTATGTCTTCCAGATATAAACACAGCTGTCTAGCAATTCTTAACAACTGTAGTATCTGATAAATATTGTCTGTTAGCTTGAAGGAGGCTAACTTAAATCAACTTTTGCTTTCTTTCCTGCCTTATGAGCTTAAAAATGATATTTGAATTCAATCATGAAGCATTTCTGATTTCACTACTATGAAATTTCACATCCAGAGTTGATTTGCAAAGACATATATGCTCAATTCTTGCCTGCTTTCCTACAATAAAAAAGGACACAAAAGAAATAACTAAACAGGACTAATAATGATTAGGGTCAACCTTGGGAAGTACATCTGTACTTCTTTCATGACATTTTATGAAGAGGTATAAATTGAAATGTTGTTTTGGAAAAGCCGAGGAAAATGAGGAGGCATTTTATTTGGTTTTCATCAGAATTGGAATAGTTTTCTGAACCATTTAAAGTTGTAAATGTGATTTATAAGCTGTTCTTTAAAAAAAAAAAAAGTAGGGTGGGGAAAAGAAACTTAAATGATTTCCAGACCACGTTTTCACAAGTAGGAGAGGAAATATTACTCTCTCCAGGAACTATTTAGCATTGTACCCCGTCTAGACACACACAGACTTTCCTATAAACAATTGCTTTGGGAAATCTGAATATGTATGTGCAATGTTTTTATTTCAATATAGCAAGAAAAGAATTCCCTCCTTGTCAGCTGTCTTTTTTGGCTTCAGTGCTTGATACCACATTTCCTATCGGATATTAGCATTTTGAAAGAAACATCAATACAGTTCATATTGCTACCTATATTCTAATGCGGGAGAAGGGGGAGAAAGTGACCAGATATGAAGGTGATCAGCAGAGACATAGTTGTGTATCTAAGATGCTTTGGAAAGAATTGCATTAATTAACAACAGCGAAACATATTTAATTTCCACTGGCATCTTAAAACATTGCTGATAGAGGAGAATATTTCTAGTTCAGGGTTGAAATGAGGGGTCCTTGGGGCTCTCTGTGTTTGGTTTTTTTCTTGCAAACTTTTCACTACCTAAGCTAAGTAACATCCTAACCAGCACTGGTGATGTTATCTAGTTTGGGTAATGAAACATCCGCAAGAGAACAAACAAGCTCAGAGACAAACAAGGACCCCTAAAAAGTTGCTGTTGAGAGCAACTAAAAACAAAAAACGGGGTAAACAACAGAATCCCTTGCTATGAAATGTATTTTGTTTCTGATAGAAAATTTGTCTGACTGATTATTCAGGGACGGATTGAATAGTCAGTGTCTCCACTTCTGGTTCTGGCCTGGATCACATTACCAGAAGAGCCGGGGGTGGTGGTGAACAAATGGACAGAACCAGACACCTTTTTCCCACTGGGTTGTTTAATGCCTGTGAAGCTTGTGGCTGCTCTAACTTTAGCAGTAACTCTTCTCTAGGTTGGCTCCACCTTGGCAACAGAGCCCTGGGAAGACACAGTGATCTATTGCTTTTTTCCACTGCAGTGTGGGAGGTGAGGAGGGCAGTCTCGGCTGGAAATACTTCTGGTTTTTATTTTCCAGCCTGGAACACATTCTCTGGAACAAACAAATACCAGAACAGCTCTATGAAACATCTGCATTTTAGAGCCTGCCTTTGTAGTGTCTGGCAACCATCAGAAACGAACGGCTTTATCTTCCTTTGAAAAGTACAGGGTCACATCAATACTAATTTTTGTTGGCATTTTGTGCTTGGTGCATAGCATGGGAGGATGGCGGCGAGACTCAGGAGCACCTATAAGCTTAACAGTCCTAAAATCAAAACCATTTCAGTTTCTTAAACTGAAATCTTTCTACTCTTTCATCTGTGCCCTGCAACTCTCAAGATAAAAAATCGTCACTCTAGAGAATAACCTCAGGATCCTGAAATAAAGAGACCAGCATGTCACGGTACTACTAAAACTTAAGAAATAAATTTTATTTGATAGCTTCTTTGTTTCCCATTTCCATCACCAGCTCTCAAACTTTGGAGAGGAGAGGAGACTGGCAAATATATACAGTATAAAGATTCTTCCCGCACACAGAACGCCCCCTCCCCTGTTCTAATTGTTTGAGGTAGGTTCTTTATTTTCCCTTCTTTCCATGAAGGGCATCACAATCTTTCTCTTTTCTGGTCAAAAAAATCTCCACCTTGGAAAGTTATGTGATGAAAAATTAAAAGCAAAGTGACTTTATGCATGTAAAATTACCTATAGTCTAAGTACCGAAAGGGGAATTCAGTCACAGACCATTTCTTCCATCAGAATATTCCATATTATCCAAATAATGGCATAAGTAACTAAATCTATAAGGCCAACTTAACAGAGACAAAGAGAGAGAGAAAGAGACAAAGAAATACACACACACACACACACACAGAGAGAGAGAGAGAGAGAGAGAGAGATTTTGTTCTGGAAATGTTCAGCAGTTAAAAACGTACCTGGTTTCAACAGGTGGAAATCTCTGTCCATACCTGTCGTATGCCAGGCCCATAGAGTGGATGGAGAAGACCTTTCATCTGTTCAAACTACAGAGGGGCTACTGGAACATCCGAGTCGCTACTTCTCTTTTAAGCTGCTGGCACATGTGGTCCTCTTTCCTCACTGCTTAAAATCTGGAAAACCTTTTACTTTTACCTTATATGAGCTGAAAGATGATGCTGGATGGCTGTCGGCCACATCTGTCAGGAGCCCAGAGCAGACCATTCGCTAAGGCTCGGTCACATGGCACTGCTGCCTTGACCTGCAACAGTTCAAATGAATGTTGGTTTTACCCCCTAAGGAAGGCGTGCTTGACAATTTTCATATTTCTTCTAAATTTGGAGATTTCAGACAATGCTTAGAATGCCAGAGACCCATGTGGAAGTCATTAACGCTGGAAAGGAGGGAGGGAGGGAGAGAGAAAGAAGGAAGGGGGGGGGAGACGCTGA
>JANHGC010007648.1:149921-161053 GCA_027560395.1 Boaedon fuliginosus
CCCCCCCCCCCCCCCCCCCCCCCCGCCCCCCAAAGGAGTGAGGCCTGGATGCTGTTGCCAGCTACATGCCTGGGAACGTAAATGAACTCACTCAGAGAAAGTTGTTTGTAATAATTTGCTTCCTCTCCAGTTCTCTTATCCCAGTACATGCTTGAAGGGGATAAGTTCTACCCAGTCAACAAACGCATCAGAAGCAAAAGGAAAAAAAAAATTTGGAAGGCATTATTTTTGAACCCATAGGATGGAGTTGCTCGAGACAGGCTGCAACCAAAATGGTTCAAAATCTGAAGAGAGAGAAAGGCACTTCGCTAGCCTGGCTTGAGTTACCTTGCAATTTTGTTAGTTTGAGAAAACTAAACTTTGACCAGGATAAGCAGCATACAAAATGATTTCTTTCCTTTATCCTGAACTTTTCTTGATTCTCTCTCTCTCTCCCTTCCTCCCTCCCTCCCTTCCTCCCTCCCTTTCCCACTCTCAATATAAATATAGAACAAAGGTGATATAGGATACTTTCCCCCCATATCCATTTTTCAGTCTGATTGGACTTTTCAAACAAGGATTATGTTAGATATCTAGAGTAGACTTTGAAAGCATAAAGAAGGTTGGCATGAGAGGAAATGTACTCATGAAGTCTTGCAAACCGGGTACAAAGTTGGAAGCTAGAATTTCTAGTGCAGATTTCTCTAAATGCTATCCATTTAGAACTAAGAGGTTTTAAACATTGGATAAAATATTGGCCTAGCACAGGGATCCCCAACCCCACATCCATGGGCCAGGACCAGTTCGCAGCCCATTGGGAAATGGTCCACGCAAACAGCAGGCAAGCATGCATGAAATCATCCCCTCCTACCACCACCACGCACTACCACCACCACTGCCAGTCCATGGAGCCAGAAAGGCTGAGGATTGCTGGTGTAGCACATAGTGGAAATTAATTTGGCAAAATCCATGAAACATTTTTGGGAGAAAGTCAGTGAAAAGGAAAGGAGCCCTTTTTGTCAAAATGGAACCAAGCTGCTTGAACTTACCATCAAAAAGTTATTAAGCTGATTTAGGGGACAATTCGATGAATCTGAAGATCTGAGGAGTTGGGCCAAATATACATTTAATAAATAACAACAGCAACAATTGCTATAGTTTATCACACAAATAGATATTTAAATTAGATTTAGCATTTTTATCCACCTATTGAGTCGTTCCCAAGGAACCGGGATAGAGAGATGATGTTGTTTGATGATGTTATTATACTGAAGAGATGATAGTAATTCCCCCCCACCCCAAAAGGGGATAGGTCAGAAATAGGACATAAACTAACAATAGAACATGATAGCCAAGGAGGCCAAAGGAAAGTCAAGCATCAAAAATCTTTGGGGAACAAACCCATATTAGTGTTTTTATACTAATGCTAGAAGTTTAAAATTGTTCCCAAATGCTTGTTGCATTGTCATATTAGTAGGTCTGTAAAGTACAAGGATGTAAAAAAAAACATTCTTCAGTAAATGAATGGCAAAAATACATGTAAATAACAATGATCATTCAGAAGCGGCATTTAGGTTTTCAGCAAAATATTTTTCACCTTCCCTCAGTCAATGATACCATTAGTGATAAAATAACTATCAGGCAGTAATAAGCTAAATAATATCTGTTATGATCAACATAAAATTATTGACACAACGCTACCTATAATAGTGGCATTTTGCAAATTTAAGTCCTTTCAAGAAGAACACAAGGAATGGGTGAATTGGGGTGGTTTCTTTGACTGATTTCTACATAAGTACGTGATGTTGTGTGCTGAAGCAGAAATAGAAATTTTCATATAGCATACTGTAAAAGATTATTTTGTGGGATAATCTTTTGTGGATGATAGCAGACTTGAAATGCAGGCATAAATAAAGAAAGAAAAACCAGTAATAGACGGTCATCATTAGATAACAAACTGGGAACAAACTGGGAACTGCTTCCTAGAATAGTATACCTCTGTGACAAAAAAAGCATGATGACCCAGAAAGCAAATTTCTCAAAACAAAAAACCACCTCCATGGAATTACTGTGAGTTATGATATCAGTTACTCCAAATTGTTTTGTCCTGTGGACATGCTATTATCCACCTGCTCGAAATATTAGGAATGACCCTGAGGTGGAGAATTTAATCAGAGAGGCCTCCAGAAAACTGAGATAATATCAATTGTTATGATAGAAAAGAAACAATGTTTTTTCATTTCTAAGGATGAACCTGAATTCCTTTCTACAGGATAGGACACATCTAGACAGCACACAGGATATAGTAAGGCATATAAGTGTTTCGCTGTCAAGAAACAGTGATCCCAATGCTTTCAAACTTTATTTAAATGTCACAGGGAAAATATGCAGAAAATCCAGCATATGTCAGAATTTTTTAAAAAAGTGTGGGTGGGGGACAAGTAAAAAGGAAACAAAGAAAATGGAGTGTCAAAACTCTTGAGATTAACCATTTTGGGCTCAACATCACAATTTGTTCATTTATGAAATTTATTTCCTGCCTATCTCCTATCTAATGACTCTGGGCAGCTATAATAATATAGTTTGAACAAAAATTACAAGTCAAACACTATCACCATCCCCTAGAGCAGTGATGGCTAACCTTTTCAGCACCAAGTGCCCAAAGCGCATGTGTGGGCATCCCAAAATGCAATGCGCTTGTATCTCATGCATGTTCCCCCTTGTGAATGCGCATGTGACCCCCGTGACCCCTGCACTTGTGCATGTGACCCCCATGCATGTGCCCCACCCCCATGTACGTGCATCAGAGACCCAACGACCAGCTGGCCGGCAGGAGGTGCTCACGCATGCATGGCAGACCTGGGCTGGGGTGATGGCTCATGTGCCCAGAGAGAGGACTCTGAGTGCCACCTCTGGGACGTGTGCCATAGATTCGTCATCACAGCCCTAGAGGATAGCCACACAATTAATAGGCAGTGTTAAGGAAGCTATGGTATGACTTTAGATTCCTTTAGAGTAGAGATGGGCAACTGAGGTCTATGGCCACATGTAATAGCAATAGCAATAGCATTTAGACTTGTATACTGTTTCACAGTGCTTTTACAGCCCTCTCTAAGCAGTTTACAGAGTCAGCATATTGCCCCTAACAATTTGGGTCCTAATGACCATACTTTACTCATATCCTGAAACTCCCAACTCCTATTTCCATTAAAATTTAGCAGTACAGTTCTGAATTTCAAAATCGCACTTTTGAGCAGGAGGAGCTGGTGAATTTACTGGTAGAAATGGTAGCTATTTGATTTCTAGAACCTTCTATTCCCACTCCCACTCTTATTCTCCCTCAAAAACAAACAAACCAAAGCAGGTAAAAGAAATGCAGCATGCCTCTTCCACTCTGATACTACTATGTCACCCGATATCTTTTTTGCAGCCCTACAGAAGGTGGGAAGTTTTAATTCCTCCGTTCTGTTTTAGGAAATGGATGCCTTTCTCAAAAAAGAACAAAATGAAAAGCTTCAAATTCAGGCATCGTAATCAGTATTAGTTGCTGGGAAACTCTAGCGGGAAAGCATTATTTCATTTTGTTTTACTAGTGAGCTTCACAAAAGCATCAAGTTGGTCTCTATGAAAGCAATAGGTGGTGAGATTGGCCTGTTGAGCCAGAACAACCCTTGTTATGTTCTTACCATTAGAGCTTAGCTACTCAGTGCTGGAGGCAGGAAAATATCCTACATAGCCTACATTGCACTTCCAATATTAGTCTTTGATTTTCAAATGTGGTAGTGGAAAGGGTTTGTTATCCACGTTGAATTAAAATGTAATAATCTCAGGAGTTTTTGTTTTGTTCCTGCAATCTTATGAACTGCTTGCGCCTTGAAAGGGTAGCATATTCGTGATGGAAAGTGAATCATAAAGGAAAAAAGTTTCTAGAGAGCTGACTTATGTTTTCATTTCTGAAGTTTTAAATAACAAGTAGGAGCTCTTTTGTGTAAGACCAAGTGAAGTTACTGTATATGCATTACAGGGTAGAATTCTGTATACTAAATCAGAATAAACGTGCATTTCTCTTTTATTGTTTTTTTTATCTGTACTTTTTAATTAAAGAGATTTTGTTCTGTTTAAATCTATGCAAATTTTATTTCAGTCAGTCCCAGTGAATCCACTATGCTGATTGGATCGGCATCCACCATTTTGTTGTGCTCTTCGGAAAACAAAATATCTTGTACTAGCTCTGAGATAAATGATACTTCTCCCATGTTTCATTCGAGGAGAGAAATATAAAACGTGCACATCTATGGTTAGGAAACATGAGCCCATGTATGGTAGGGTCTGTCTCAGAGTGATTTAATTACTGGCATGATGAAAAAACCATGAAAGGCATAAAGCTTACAGGAGCTCTCTCTATCAGCAGTTTCTTTTCTTTCGTATTGTTTTTCTGCTAATGAGGGCAGCTAGCTAAATCCCAGACAAAGAATCTCAGCCGGCCTTGAGACTTACGTCTTTTCTTCTTCAAAGCAAGTCACAAAACCTATCACAGCATAGGGTTTCTTTTATGTGAGGAGTTGAACTATTAGCAGGAACAATATTCCTAGATTAAAACTGGACATGGATTTACTAGGTTTTTTTAATCACTGGAAGATTATGATCTGTCTGGTTTGAGTTCCTCTGACATTGCTCTCTGTCAGGGGTGTTGAGAGTGTGTGTGTGTGTGTTCACCTTGGTCCTCTCTATAGAGCAAAAAAGTGAAAAGATATTCTGTTAGTAATGTATCTCTAGGTAACCAATGATAATCATGATGACTTTATTACTAAAATAAGTGTGATTGTATAGTATTGTTCTGCTAGATAGAATGACATTAAGAGAAATTAGAATCCAAAAAGCCAGGACAAAATGTCTGATCTCTCAATTAAACTAATTTGCACAGTGGTGTTTCATCTCTTTCTCCAAGCAAGTTGTAACCAGAAAGAGAAATTAAGGGTCTGATTTCCAAGCCCAATCTCAATATAAATAGCATGCACACTTGCATGTTCTGTACGATACAATTAATCCACTAAATGTCCCATCTCTATTTTGAATTCCTAGCTTTGAGACCAGAACAGACTGTAGCTCCTTTGAAGACATAGGGCTATTTTTTAAAATAAAATTTATTGATTAAAAATATAAAACATACAAAAACATAGACAGTACAAAGTCATGGAAACAACATATAAAACATAAAACTGTATTTTCTTTTGAAATTTACATTCTTTGCTCATTAAATGTAGCTATTATTAATACAAATATTATTTCTCTCTCATTATATACATTACCCAAACTTCCCTTTTTGATGATTTCTGTTCCCTCTAATTCTCTTTAATCCAACTGTAAAATTTTAGGGCTATTTCAAACAAAGAAATGTTGAGAAATCAGTATGGATTAATATGGCCACTATTAATTTTTTCTTGGAAATGGGCATTTCAAAATATCAGATATCTATACTAAAGTCCTGGAAGTTGAATTTGGAAGTTCACTATTCTTCACAACTTCTTGCCTTTAACATGTGCTGAGCATGAACTCCCCATATTTGTCTAGTAACTATTGGGATTTGGGGGATTATTGGAATTGAAGTTCAACTAATTTGGAGGATGTCAACTGAGGTTCTTGTCCCTAAAGGTAAAGGTTTCCCTGTCCAGTCATGTCCAATTCTAAAACATGGTGCTCATGTCCATTTCTTGTCCAAGGGAGGCAACATTGCCCAAATACATTTTCTGTGGTCATGTGGGCAGCATGCCTATACTCCAAAGGTGCATAGAATGCTGTTATCTTCATACTAAAGTGGTACCTATTAACCTACTCTCATTTGTGTGCTTTTGAACTGCTAAGTGGGTAGGACCTTGGGCAGGAATGGGAGCTCACCCTGTTGCATGGCACTCAGGACTTGACACAGGCTGTTAGCTTTCCAGATTACAAGCTCATATCTTTAACTGTTGAGCCACCACAACCCCTGCCCTCTTGTCCCTAAGTCTATCAAAATAAAAATTGTAAGGAAATTAAACTACTGTTCCTTTGTAAGGAGTTCTATAGTCTATGAGTATCTACCAAGGAGGATCTCCTTCATGTTCCCATTAAATATATGTCCGTTAGAGATAAGTGAAACACACCTTAAAAAGATCTATAATGTATTGAGAAAACAATACAAATAGTTTTTTCAAATAGTTGAAATAACAGTATTTTGAATTGTGCTGAAGGGAGATTAGTCCAACTCTCCTATTTTTGGCCTTATTCATAGTGTATAGCCAGAACGATTTACTTGATTTGGGAACTAACATGGGAAGCCTTGGTGGCGCAGTGGTTAAATTGCCACCTTGAGTTCCCCTTGACCGGGGAAGAGACGCAGGGTATAAATCTAATAAAATAAAATAAATAAAATAAATGCAGCACTGCAGTCTCTGCTGACTTGTTCATCAGGTTGTCAGATCGAATCCCCAGGCTCAAGGTTGACTCAGCCTTCCATCATTTCTAAGGTTGGTGAAATGAGGACCCAGATTGTTGGGGGCAATAAGCTGACTCTGTAACTGCTTGGGGAGTGTTGCAAAGCTCTGATAAGCAGTATATAAAATCTGAGTGCTATTGCTATCCTTGTAGTAAGCCGCCCAGAGTCCTTCAGGAGTTGGGTGGCATAAAAGTGTAATAAATAAAATAAATAAAAATATGCACAAACAATAAGTAACAGTAGAGTGGAGATTCTGGAGTTAAGTTTAAGGCAAAAAGCTTTATGATATAAAAATAACAATGCAGTTTGCACTTGTTTGTGCAGCTTTAGATGTAAAATTTAAATAAATTTATGCTTATTAATAATATAATAGCAACATCCTCTTTTCTTTATCTTCAATGGTTTCTCTAAATAGTAGAATGTTACTAATCTCCAGTCAAGACTATCGTTAAATACCATTGTACCAACTAATATAAATAATACTACCTATGCTTTAAGTTACAGAATAACAGAATTGGAAGGGACCTTGGAGGTCTTCTAGTCCAACCCCCTGTTCAAGCAGGAAACCCTATAGATGAGTAACTATCCAGTCTCTTCTTAAAAGCCTCCAGTGATGGAGCAACCACACCTTCCACTTGTCCCTCTGGTAGGAAAATAATTGTCATCACTGTTCATTTCCTAACAATTGTGAGAACAATTTCACCTTATTTGTAGCAGATCTGCGAATTCATTTTTGACAGGACTGGTCGGCATATATAGAAGTAAATCTCTTTTCCTACACTTATAGACGTGATGAATTGTGCCCCCTGCAGCTTCTATTCAGGAAAAAAAAATCTGTATTAAAACTACAAAAAAGATTTGTTACACCCAGGAGCATGTTTCTCCTAAGTTCTAGATTGCTTCTCTTCTTGATGAGTTTTCATTCATTGTAATTGTAATCCATTATTCCTTGTCTGGCCTTCAGGTGCTTTGGAACATACCCAACTCCTGCAACCATTCTTCATGTTCTATTTCCAGCCTCTAATCATCTTTGTTGCTCTTTCCTGCACTCTTTTCAAAGTCTCAACATCTTATTTATAACATGATAACCAAAACTGTGGCTTTGCAATAATACAGCAGAACAAGTACTTCTACGATGGCTGATCATGAACACATGTTATCAAGCAAGAATCATAAATGCAAGGGGTTAGTTGCATTTGCACATCCATTGGTTTATCCAAAAGTATGTTTTGATTAATGAATGAATTATTCTGAATGAATACATTTGATACACCAGAATCAGGACCACGCTGAACGGGAGCTTTCATGCAAATAGCAATTCA
This sequence comes from Boaedon fuliginosus, assembly GCA_027560395.1. Lineage (NCBI taxonomy): Eukaryota > Metazoa > Chordata > Lepidosauria > Squamata > Lamprophiidae > Boaedon > Boaedon fuliginosus. The sequence continues at coordinate 157,695 of JANHGC010007648.1, forward strand.
TGCAAAAATCATCTCCTCAAGCTGGAATTCATTTTGAAAGGAAAACGCTTTGCCATATTTTTCTTCCTTTAAGAAATAGCAGATCTGGGAAGTCGTATTTGACAGGATTGGTTGCGTGTACAGAAGTAAATCTCTTTTCCCACAATTATAGCCATGATGGATTGTGCCCCCTGCAGCTTCTATTTTGGAGAAAAAAATCTGTATTAAAACAACAAAAAAATATTTGTTACACTCAAGAGCACACTGAACACTGCATTTCGGTTTGGCCTTGAACATAAATGCAAAATCAAGAGCCTCCTATCAAACTGGAATCTGCCTGGGTGGTTGCTGGTTCCATACATCTTGCATTATGACTGCTTGGGCTTATAAAATGGATCCATTACAGTTTGAAACTCCTGCTCTCATCTACAAATTTAGAATTTAGAATAGAATGGAGCTGGAAAGGACCTTGGAGGTCTTCTAGTCCTACCCCCTGCTCAAGCAGGAGACCCTATATCAGTGGTGGCTAACCTTTTTTGGCACCAAGTGCTGAAACAGGAGAGTGCACTCCCAGGTGCTTAAACGGGAGCGTGCATGGGAGCACCGGAAACCAGAAGCGTAGCTTCCAGGCACTCGCATGTGCACCGGCCTCCTGGTCTTCCATTTCTAAAGGCATGCATAGGTGAAGACCAGCTGGCCGGCACAGGCATGTGCTTCGGAGAGCTGCTCTTCTGGTTTCCAGTGCTCCTGCATGCACGAAGACACAGCTGGCCGGCACTCATGCATGTGCAAAGACCAGCTGACCGGTGCATGCATGCATGCTGGGGGAGCTGTTCTTTGGTTTCTGGTGCTCCCATGTACACGAAGACCAGCTGGCCAGTGCACATGCACGTACTGGAACCCAGATGAGCAACTGGTGATGGCTGGCATACCCAGAGAGATGGCTCTGCATGCCACTTCCGGCACGCATGGCATAGGTTAGGGTTAGGGTTAGGGTTTGCCATCACAGCCCTATATCAATCCAGACAAATGGCTGTCCAGTCTTTTCATAAAAACCTCCAGTGATGAAGCACGCACAACTTCTGAGGATAAGCTGTTCCACTGGTTAATTGTTCTCACTGTTAGGAAGTTTCTCCTTAATTTCCAAGTTGTTTCTCTCCTTGATTAGTTTCCAACTATTGTTTCTTGTCCTGCCCAGATTTTTATTTTTTTGTCAAAAGATATAAAAAGCCAAAATATCTGGGAGATATATAAATCTCCCAGGTATCTTGGTGTTTGTTTGTCTCTTTTGACAGCTTGCAGCCCAGTGGCTGAGCAGGCTGGATATTTTTCTAATGTTCTGCCCTACTTACAGCCTCTCTTCCACCCACCTGCCTGACCATCCAAGGATACGATCTGAAAAACAATAAGGGCCTGCAGTCGAAAGGCACATACACAATTACATCTGTAGTCATGTGTGGTAGATGATGTGCTACCAACCATTTAGCAGGATATTTGCCTGTGATTTTAGTTACGTGTGCCATAAACCATTTCACCTTCAGAGATTCTGTCATTTTTTGTAAATGCCAGCATTTCCTAAGGAAATGCACGGGGATTGTTTAGCTCAAAATAGCAAAATTAACAGTGACATCATTCCCCTCAAAGCGTAAGTTAATAATTATTCTAGTGTGATTCTCACTGATAGTAGCCAGACCTTATTAAAACGTATGAAGACATTTCAGTACAACGGAAGTCATTAGAACCCATTGTAATGAGAAAGATGAAAAACTGTTTCTAAACTTTGTGGTTTCCTCTCCATGAAAAAGTAATGCCATCAGGGGGGAAAAGCCTTCCCATAATATATAGACATTTTCCTAGATATTATGAATAAATATGACATCCTGTACTGGAGCTTGCCATGGAAATTATAACTAATATAAAATGGAGATCAGGTTAGGAGATGAAGATAGTCAACAATATTGAAACATCCAGATGGGCTTTAATTTGAGCCATAGTATTGATCGTTAGATTATTGGTGCATTAATGGTGCATCTTCCCATTGGGGGGCCTTCCTCTCACCTACCTGACCTTTGCCAAATTTGTTTAGAAATACAGTGGAATATGGCCTTTCACCTAATAATTTAATAGTTTGGAATGCTTTCCTCAGCATCAATAAGATCAAGTTAAAACTACTATAGTTCAAAATCATGACAACTATTTTGAACTTTGAACTTTTGTGGTGTGACCCAAAGTTTTCTTAGTGGTGTGACCCAAAGTTTTTTTAATTTGATTTTCTTTTTTCTTTTAAAAGTACATTTTACTGACCTTATCTTTTCACTACCTGTATATACACATTGTGAAGCATCTATAATAACTATAAAAGAGAGGTGGGTTGTGGATGTGAGTTTGTATGTGCTTTATACAAACTTTCAATTCTGCACCAATCAACCTCAAACCTGCCAGATAGGTAGAAAAACATAGTAAGAAATGGACTGTTAGGGTCTGGAAAAGATAGGGTCCATTTCCCCCCCCCCGCCTTTTCTGGGGTGCAAAGAGGACAATCGCAGCAATTCTCCACTGCGCACGTGCAGATTTCTGTCCACCATTGCTGCCCAGCTCACACATGCACACCACGCCTTTTCAGCCTTGGAGCCATCTTTGCCCTCCCCTCCTGACCCCCTTGCCATTGGTGCAGAAGAGCCACGGCTGCTTGCCTCCCCAGCTGGGGAACAGTATGCACTGCTGACGAAGGCGAAGGAGTCAATTAGGGTGGCCGCCAGGAAGCCGTGCCTCCTTTACCTTTGCCAACAGTGATTGGTGGCAATTCTGAGTTCCACCACTCCTAATTGCCTCCTTTGATTCTTTTCTTTGGAAAGACACATGGCCAACCGAAAGAACCTGGCTGCCCATGGAAGACAGACCGGCATTGCCCTGCCCAGCAGCAACAAGCTGGCTGATGGGGAGAATATGCTGACTGCCCATACCAGCATTTGCCACCAGCCTGGTGGCATAAATTGTCCTGCCCCACTAGGTCCCAGCCAGCCTCCCCCACCAGCACACCACCCATCACTTAGCCCAGGGACACCAGGAGCCAATCAGGGATGGCCGCCGACAATGAGGTGACCGGCACCACGTGGCAACGACCAGACAAGCAACACCACACCACACACAATACCTGCCTGAACAAGGAGGCAGCGCTGGATGAACTGCAACCACGTGGGCTGGGGCGATTGACATCACCAGAGAAGAGAGGAGGAAGGTAGGAAGGATGCAGGGAGAAGGAAGGGAGAAAGGAACACAGAAAGAGGGAAGGAGGGAGGAGGAAGGGAGGAAGAGGAAAAGAGAAGTGAAGGAGGAGGAGGAAGGGAGGGAGGAAGACCGGAGGGAGGAACACAGAGGAA
>JANHGC010007648.1:211679-223583 GCA_027560395.1 Boaedon fuliginosus
AGGCCTAGAAATCATGTACTATAAAAAGGGCAACATCTGTGTTACTTCCATGGACAAAATATTAACCTTTAAAAAAAATTATTTTCGCTATTTAGTAAAATGTATTTCCTCAAATGTAAATATGTGAGCATTCATTATTAACACAGAGCAAAGAACCTACTATAAAGTCCAATCTCTTGGATTTATCATGGTCTGGAGAAACGTTTACTGTAGTACAGATGTGGGCACTCACAATAAAGTAACCTTTATTTTGGGCAGGTAGGAAAACGCTATACAGGTCTCTAGCACAAAGAAATTGGAAGACGATGATGGATCATCTAGATGTCATACCTCCATGGGCACTGTAGGAGCTCTTCCAGTGACCTGCAGCAAGCAGGTGTGCCATGTCTGTCTTTCTGCCTGAAGACAGCATAAACTACATGTGTAACCAATGGCTCTGTTGGAAGAGAAGATGAAGGGACTTGAGGAATGTCCTTGTATATCCAACTTTATTTATTTAATCTATTTGTTTATTTAAGCAGTTTTATCCGGTTCATGAATTTACTGCTTGCTATAATAAGGCCGGGCGAAGCGCTATTTCTCGTTAGGGACGATTTGAGAATTTTTCGATGGAAGTCAGAAAGCCCTCCTGAAAAGACTACCAGCAAAAGAAGGATTTAAAGAAAAAGAAGAAAATAAAGGGTTAGAGGAAGTGGAACAGAGGACTATGAGATACCTAGTGAAATATGAGACTTCGTTTGCACGGATTGAGGCTGTTGAGGAATTAACTAGAAGTTCCCAGACTAGGGATGTAAAGATGCTACAATTCCCTGACGACAGGGCCACCAAGTACCGTGTCAACAACTAACCCTAAATTGGGGAGAGCAGGATGAGGAAGCCTTGAGTTTAAATGCTTCAGAATATACACCAATTCTTCAATTCTTTGACTGCAGCGGGCAGTCAGTTCTGTGTCTGGTTTAATTACGCGATAGGTAATAACTGAACTATGTCGGCAGTCTTTTGCCAAGTCAGGCTGGAAAAAGCTGAGGTAAAATGGGTAGTGTAAGGAGGTTGACTTAGCCAAATCCTGCTCATAGAAGCCTGACAGCTATAGGACTAGAATGACACCATTTCCATGGGGAATGACGAAATGTAGAAACGTATTTATTAATTAAATTTACATGCCGCCCATCTCACTCTGCAAAGCAACTCTGGGTGGCTTCCAATAAAAATAATCAATATTAAAATATTAACAACTGTAGATACAAAACTAAGAAACAGAAGGCAAGGATGGTACAATGGTGACATCTTAATCCACCAACCACACACCTCAGGACCCCTAGCCTGGGGCCAGAACCAGGTTAGAATGCCCTTCCAGAAGACCAAAATGTGGGGCCAGATCACCCTCAGGCAGCAAGTATCCTAAGAGCAAGAAAACTAATACGTTTTAAAAACTGATTGCACAAGTATCTTAATTACTGAGGGGGGGTGGGAAAAAAGGCACACCATGCTGGTCTTTAGCCTGACTGAAATGGAACAAAACTGAAGAACTCCAGGTAGAAATATGCAAGAGAAGATTGATACGTCACCTTGGAATTTATGGTAGTAAGGTCTATAACAACTAGGCGGAATTAAATAGGTAACTTTGGATATTAGGAGAACTGGTTTAAAAACCTGAACAACTAGAAATTAGCAAAAGAGAGCAGGATAGCAAAAGAGAGAGGAGATTCTGCCCGAAGGCACAATTATAAAGGGCTCCTGAGAACCTAAAATGAAAAATGCTACCAGTATCTAATGAACGCATAGCTGAAATGTGATAGTAATAAAGTCAGGTTCTACTGAAGTAGCTCATGATACTTCATGCCAAGGATTGCCCCCACCTAAGGAGAGAAACCAGCTAAGGAGAGAAACCACAATGTTCCAGAATATCTAGTTTCATGCTATGGATTCAATATGCTGCTCACTTTTGGCCTGTCCTGTTGACATTCATTAGAAATGAACCCACACTAAAATAATGTTAATAGAGAACTCTGGGAAAAAAAACCACTGGGTTATAAAGTCTATTTTATGTACCGTTAAGAGGGAAATTAAATGTCACCCCTTATTTATCTGCAGTGAAGCGAAGGCGAAAGGAGCCATCTTCGGCAGGAAAACCTTTCTTGGTCTGGGAGGGGGCGGAAAGCTGCAAGAAATTATTCCCCACTTGTCCAATTGGTGCAAGTAAGAACAAGGAGCCTTCTCAGGCTTGTGTTTTGGGTGCATATGAGAGATGAATTGAGGAGAATTGGAAGGGAATCTCCATGCCAGAAGACCTTTTAGTGTACCGGTGTTGAAAGTGGAACAAGGAGTGGCTCCTGTTTCGTCTCCATCATCATCATCATCATCATCATCATTATTATTATTTGGATTTATATCCCGCCTCTCTTCACCCCAATGGGGAACTCGAGGCGGCAAAAACAGTACAATAAAAACCATATCCTATACAATAAAAATCAAAACCCATTCACTCGCTCAATCAAACACTAGGGGGGGAGGGAAGAGGACAGATGATCAAGTTCATGCTTTTAGCTCACTGTGTTGTTGTTAAAGGGAAAAAAAGAGAGAAGGGAGCCTTATATATGCTTCCTTGCATGAGAGTAAAAGTAAGGAGTCTAAGTTCTATAAATTGTATAATATTATAGGATTGATTGTCCATTTTCAGTTTTGCGCCAAGGCAGATTTAATAATTTGATCTTGTTACAATTGATACATTATATTAAGTATAATACATTAATGTACATTTCGTTATAGTTACATTCCACCTTTCCTCTGAAAGAGTGGAAAGGCTTAGCTGAAGATGGCATATATTGATTTATCAAATTTATGGAGTTGCCCATCTCTACTCTACAATTAAAGACAGCAACAGATATAAAAAACCATATTATATTTTAAACATATTATATTTTAAAAATATAAAAATCGGTATTAAAAAACAAATTTTGTACAAAAAACAAAAAATACACAAACTCTAGGCGAAGGGAAGATAAGAATGGCTACCTCAACTTTGGGACCACGTAAGCATGTTAAAAGAGGATTCCCCTCAATTTAGATTCTCAAAGTCCGCCAGAAGGTTGGGCTGAGAAAAGGAACTGGTCCAAAGTCACTCAATGAGGTCCATGTTGGATGGAGGTTTGACCTTGGCTTTCCCTCCGCAAAGTTCAGCACTGTTTTATACTTAAACAGCCATAAAACCTTCTGAGTTGGAATCTCCCCCAAATAGTCCAATTATGTTCCAAAAGTACAAATGGGAATGGAATTCAATGTTTGGGCAGGAAATGACAGGCTGGCTGAATAGAACGAGTGAGCTCCGTTGTAACAGAACAACGATGGTTCCTGATCTCATCTATCTACCTTATTTGAGGAACCAAAGACCTGCCATACCACCCAAGCTCAGAGGCAATAAAAGGATATGCAGAAACCAAGCTTGAAGTTCATACATCTGAATGGTCAATTGCACTTACCCAATTGTTGCACAAAGTCCTCCATGTGTAAGTTGAGAGAATGGAAGAAGGCCCCTCCACTTTCGTAGGATTGCTTGTTGACTATAACTGTGGCCAGGCGACCTCCCACCACAGCCTTTTCATATACGTCCAGCTGTACCTGCGGCCCAAACTGCTGCTGCAGGAAATAAGCCACTGAGGAGCCGCCAATTCCAGCTCCCACCACAGCTGCCAAAGCAAAGCAAGTGTGTTAAGAACCATCATACAAAGATCCACTTTCAACCCATAGATATAGTTTCCCAGGAAGAGGATTGCTCAAACCACATCTCTGTCTAATAGCAGGGATCTAATAAAATAATAAAGAGAGGTAGTTTGCTCTAGTGCTTAAGACACCAGGAAAGAAAGCAGGAAACTAAAGTTCTAGTCCTGCTTCGGCATGAAAACCAGCTAAGTGACTTTGGGCCAGTCACTCTCCCTCAACCCAACCCACTCACAGTGTTCTCGTGGGGAAAACGGGAGGAAGAAGGAGTATTATGTGTGTATATGCAGCTCTGAGTTATTTATAAAAAGTAATAAAGGCGGAATATAAAAAAGAATAAAAGAGCTGTGGTGGTGCAGTGGTTAGAATGAAGTACTGCAGTGCTGATTGTCAACAGTTCGATTGTCACCAGCTCAAGGTTGACTCTGCTTTCCATCCTTCCAAGGTTGGTCAAATGAGGAGCCAGATTGTTGGGGGCAGTAGGCTGATTCTGTAAACTGCTTACAGAGGGCTGGAAAGCACGGAAGTCTAAGTGCTATTCAGACGTGGTTTTCAGCCAGTTCTGACAGGTTCGGGAGAACTGGTAGCAATAATTTTGATTGGTTTGGAGAACCAGCAAATACCACCTCTGATTGGCCCCCGCCCTTCCCCACCCCTTCCAGGAATCTCCACAGACCCTTATTTGGCTGCCAGGATACTTCAGGGAGGTTTTCTAGCCGAAAACTGGGGCGTGGGGGTGGTGATGCAGTGGGTCACCCAGTCACATGACCCCATAGCCAAAAACAGGGCATGGGGGAGGGGATGCGGTGTCCCCCCACACCCCAATTTGGCTGCCAGGAGGCTTCAGGATGGCTTTCTAGACGAAAAATAGGGTGTGAGGGTGGTGATGCAGTGGCCCACCCAGTCACATGACCCCATAGCCACGCCCACCATGCCACGCCTGACAGAACCAGTAGTAAAAAAAATTGAATCTCACCACTGGCTGCAATTGCTATTGCAATCGAACTTCAAAACTGGTATCTCACTGTGAAAACTATGTAATGGTTATACCACTCTTCCTCCATCTCTCCCTGTGTTGGGACTGCCACTCTGAATTTCTAAGCAACTCAGCCAATTGCTGAGAATCCTGGATAGAGTAGAGCCAGTGTACCTGACAGGCATCAATCACATGGGAGAAGGGATGTGTGACCATCCGCGGTCTCTCTCTCTCTCTCTCTCACACACACACACAACACAACACAACACACACACACACACACGCTGCCATTGGGCTGGCTTCACACACACACACACACACACACACACGCTGCCATTGGGCTGGCTTGGCTAAATTTGATAAATTTCAAAGCACGTGTCGGAAATACGACTCCTCCAGGATGGCCACTAAAACGCCAAGCCTAGAAGCCAGATCAGCGCCACTTTCAGCCCTCACCGCTGCTTTTACGCTCCTGTTTTCCCAGCGCAAATGCGGGAAGCTCCAGGCTGTTTTGGGCGCAGAAGCCCACCTTAAGTGGGGAGCTGCTGGCGGTGGCGGCGGCGGCCGGCCTGGGGGTGACTAACGCAATCGGTGAAGCCCGCGAACTGCCCGCTGCGACGAAAGAGCAACGCCTACCTATTTTGCCCGGTGGAGCTGCTGCATCCCCTGCCGCAACGAAGGAAATCTCCATTCTCATAATCCCCCCTACAGCTATGGTAAGGAATAAAAGCCAGCGGGCCGGAGAAGGCGGCTGGGGAAACTCTGCCGCCATGGTGGCAACGGGGAGACAAGAGGGGCGGCGGTGGCTGCAAAAGCAAGAAAGCGCCGCTGAACGGCGGAAACCAGCCCGCCGCCCCCGGATGCTTCTGCCGCAGCGGCCGGCGAGTTCGCAGCTTTCTGGCCCCGGCGCGCTTCCCGAGATTTTTTTTTGTGGCGGGGCGGGAGGGGAGACGCAGCGGATCGTCAGGCTGCGCCTCCCGCGGCCTTTTAGACCTTCGCCGGGCGGATCGCAGGCCGCGAACGAGGCAACCTCTATATATTAATATAAAAGAGGGAAGTCCTCTGCTAAGCGGAGGAGGGTGAGTCTCCGGGCTCGCTCCGGTGCGAGCGCCCCTTGCAGGAAGGCCTGAAACGCCGGTGGGTGAGATGCGCTTTCAACCCACAAACCCCGAAATTCACGTGTTCTGGCAGGGACGCCGCCTGGAATCCGCCTCGATCGGTGCTTGCAAAAGCCCTGTGTTTTTTCGGCGCCATAAAGTTTGTGCTGCTTTCCCAGGTTTAACCTTACTGAACCCTTTAGAGTGAAATCTCCAAGGTGTTGTTTCCGTGTTGTTTCCCCCTGTCATATATGTGGGTATAGTATACATACATACATACATACATACATACATACATACATACATACATACATACATACATAGTATACATACATACATACATACATACATATTTATTTATTTAGTCATGTTTATGTAGTGTATACTAGAGGTGGAGAGACCCCAAGGACATTTCCTTTTAATGTATGTTGATTAGTGTACATTCAAAGTGACAATAAAGTTTATTATAATTGAAAAGTGGGATATAAGTAATCTCTATAGACACGTACCTACGTGTATATATAGCCATGACTGTATTTCCCTTTAAGTAAACATTACACAAGTACAAAAAAGGATGCAGATAGATGAAGGTATTGCATAAGAAAAGGAAACAACTACATCTTATTTATAGCAGCAACAGTCACTATTATCTCTTTCTCGTGTCTATCCAACTTCCATTTCTCCTCCATATATTCAACTCTCACTTCCATAGAATTAAGTGGGCTGAAGCATGCTTTTACGCATAGTCATTTTTACTTCTTTGGAAAACATACCAAACCATATGCCACACAGTATCTTTCTTTTATTTATTTTTTATTTTATTTTATTCGATTTATACCCCGCCTCTCTTCACCCGATGGGGAACTCGAGGCGGCAGCATTTAAAAATTTCTAGATTCATGGTCCCATCTTTGGAAACATTCAAACAAGATACATAAATGTATCTTTTTGCTCTAATTTTTCAGCTTACTCAATGACCTTGGTCTTTCATGAACTAATTTTCAGTTAGATGTTCCTAATTGCATCCAACTGTGGGCAAAACATTTGGGCTCTCAGCAAAGAGCACTGTGTTATCTGCATACCAAAGTACACACATATTCATTCCCGCAACCCACACACTTCAGATATCTCCACAAGCATTCCTGAATAAATGAAAGAACATCACATAATGGTGCCTTACTCTGTGTTGAGGTATTTGTTAAATGTTCTCATGCATGCTTTTTTTTCACATACACTTTATTTCCATCATATCCCTTTCTTATCACAATCAGCAACCAACCTTTCCCTCATTTCCACAAAGCATTCCACAATTCAAGCCCATTAATTTTATCACACTTCTCCCTCACCTCAATCAGCAATTATACAGTTGTTTTCTTTCTTGCACACATATATTCAATTATGTTGAAAAACAGAAATCTGCCTGGCACCTCCTTATATAAAGCTGCCCTGAACTAACTTCTAGTTAAAACTTCTTTAGCAAAGGATCAAAGGAAATCCACTTTGTGCATCACATCTGAGCCAAATGCTCATAACAACAGAAAAGCAGTTAACAAGCAATTTCTGAACATGATTAGAAAAGTATGTCAACCCAGTAGTTTTTTAAAGGTCATGATCGGAGCAACATGGCTATTTCCTCCTCTCCCAAAGCTCTAAACCTACCAGAGACCACTGACTTGGGCACCTGTGAGCAATTTCAAGTCCTTTCCTTGTCCAAAGAGAGATTATGAAGAACCAGTCTATTTGCTGGTCCTTCCTTCCATTGCAGAGTGCTCTTCTGTTTACCATTTCTTCCCTAATGTTTTTATTTAAATTGTATTCACTCTGCTAAGGCACCTTTCCCCCCACTTTCAAAACAAAATTTATTTTTATCAATATCATTCTGCATTTCTCTGCCCCTTATAATCTTAAACCATTCCTTGCTTTGGAATGGTTCTTTAATTACATTCTTCATAACTTATCATTTTCTTAAGTGTATTTCCTCCCCCTGCACCCCTCCCAGTCATTCATCATGTTTTTTTTTCATACTTTGCACTGTGTTTACTTCATGCACTAATCTGGCACTCCATAACAATTATTTTGCTTCTGTTGTAAGCAACTTGTGCATGCTCATTCCCTACATCATGGTTGTCAAACTCGTGGCATCACATGATGTGTCACATTTTTTCCATTCGCGGAGCTGGAGTGGGTGTGGCCTGCATGTGATGCATCTGGCTGCGGGCCACCAGTTAGACACCCCCTGCCTTGCATCAATTCTGCTGGAAGACTAACAGTACCCCCTATAAATTAATCTTGATTCCTGAGGACTCCATGATGACTTCTTTTCCTAGCAACATTAAGGAAGTGATAATTTGCCCAACGTTCCAATCTGATTGACACCTGGAATTGTTTTGACCTCCCACCCACATATTCATGGTGTGACCCTTCTTAGGTTTTGTATATCAATCAAGGGCAATTGGGTGCAATCGCTGTTTCAATGAAATAAAAATAGCGGAATTAGAAGTATTGTCGTGTTCTTAGTAGATGTGTTTAGTTTTCCTATGTAGAAATCCACTTTTTTTTTCTTCTCCATCTCGGGCTATGACATTGTATGGTTTGGGTGGGAGGGTCAGAAATACATGCCAAAGTATGGCAAATTTACATTATATACACATATCACATCATGGCTGACCAAAGGATTCAATTATTGCATTTTTTAACTTCATCACTTCTTTTGTTGTAGAGAAACTGTCATACTAGGTATGTTTGTTACTAGATAATCCTCCTGGAATGGCTTTCCTCCCTACTCCTCTGGGCTGAGACCAAACCAACCTATTGTATGCACAATCATGACCTTCAGTGTTTGTTCTGTCAGCCATCTTGCATATGAAGCAGACTTTCTTCATTCACCTTCACCCAAATGACAAAGCAACCCCAAATATACTTCCTATTACACAATACTGGTTTTGTTAAGTCCCGAAGCCATGATTTGGCCAACTTTATCCTATAAAACACCCAATCCTTTTAAAGGCACCACACACCCATCACAATACCATGTTGCATAAAGGCCATAGGGCAGGGTTGGGGAACAAATGCTGAAACGGGAGTGCATGCATACACACCGGCCACCTGGTCTTCCAGTTTCTGATGTGCATGCGCACGCGAAGACCAGCTGGCCAGTGCAGATAAGTGTGTCGGAAACCAAAAGATCAGACACCCCGGGGCTCATGTGTTCTCCGGGAAGATGATCTGGTTTCCGGTGTGCCAGCTGGTCTTTGTGCACGCATGTGCACCAGAAACCAGAAAATTGTGCCCATGCATGTGCTGGAAAGCAGATCATCTTCCCAGCGCACACATGTGCACCTGGCAACTGCTCTTCCAGTTTCCGGTGCTCCCGTGTGTGTGAAGACCAGCTGCCCGGCACGCCGGAACATAGAACTACAGGCCACTTCCAGCACGTGTGGCAATATTTTTGCCATCACGGCCATTGGGTGTTTTCCTCCCTTTGAGCTAAGGATTTTCAGATGAACAGAGGTTAAAAAGGCTGTTACCAAGCAACCTCTGTACCAGGAAGACAATCTAAAGTAAAAAGGTAAGAACTATCACATAAGCAAATGGGGGCCGAAGCATTCTCAAGTCCTGGGAAGGAAGAAAACAGTCAGAAGACAGGCTCCTCCCTGATTTTCTGGTTATGAGAGAGAGGAGAGGTAAAGCACAATCAGGATTGCAAAATTGTTGCTGTAGCCTATTTTAATAAAGTATGTTGGTTTCTTGATGTAATGTAAATCATTACACCTTTCACCTATCAGTCAGATGATTTTTTTCATATCTGATTGCTGTTCAAGAGCAATTAGGAAAATAGCAAGGACTCTCAACAGATATAAGCAGCACAGATTCAGTAGCACTTCATTACAGCCTCCATCTGAACTATGTTTTGCTGCACTATATGGGCTTATTATGAGTTGAACAGCTCCACAAAACCAGCTCCCCTTTGTATCAAAATTCACATGGTCAGGTTTGATCCTGAATGAAATTTACTCAGTGATTCTGTAACTTTTATTTTTAAAAAAAGAGACTAAATTAAACATAAAACAGATGACATCCAGTCATTTCTAAGTTAATATTTCTTTCCATTAACATCTGCATATTCATCATCCCAAAGTTGAACCCCATCCCCCACCCCCAAAAGGCCAATACCATTCATCCTTTCCACCACTGGTGATAATATGTCAGGCTGTGTTGGAAAATGGCAGATTATTTGCAGAATTATTAACAGTCCATGAATCATTCTTATATTGCTGTTCATCTATTCCAGTCATTGTTAGATAGTACAGTACAATACATAGTCCCAAGGGAAGATCTTCACAAGAATCTTGTTGCGAGGGGCTCGACAACTTGAAATATTATGAACTGACCTGCTCTATGTAAGGCATGTGTTTTATACTGATTTTTTCCCACTTTAAATTTTAGGTTTAAAATAGAAGGTTTAGAAGACTTTTTATTGTATTAAGCCAATTTATGAAATGAGAAAAATCTTGATGGCGAATTTGTGGGTTTGGTGGGATAGCTAGATCATAATGTGGAAGACCAAATTCAAAATCAATTTAAGAGGAAAACAACTTCATAAATTATTTGGCTGGGCACAACAATCCATTGTATTACTCAGTACCCCAAAGAGATGTTCATCTTCAAAAAACTTCACAATTTTTAACCAGCTAAACCATTCTAGTAAGATAGACAGGTATCATATCCCTATTTGAAAGCAGCTTCTTGAAAAGTTGAACAAAACAAAGATTATATTTACAGATCGATTTTCAGAAGTAGTTTAGGCCTGAAAATATTCTTTTACTGGCCAAAGCACTCAGGGAAATTTTGAGATGCAAAACCAAATCTAGAAAACATTCAAAAAGAAAAGTGTTGAAGCTTCAAGACTTGGCACATGCATTCTTGGGTTACAAATGCCCCAGGACAGTTGAAATTGGGTTTCTGAAGAAAGGCAGTCTTGCACTTAAGTGGTTTAGTGGTGCCTTAAATCTTCTTCAAAACATGTACTTGGCCGACTGTAAAAGAACTCCAGAGCTACCATTGTCCACATATTTAAAGGTGAAAAACAAACAAACATTAAAATATTGTATTGCTTAAGGAGAATGTCTCAAAGAACACATGAATAAATACATAAATGGCGGGGGAAACCCAGATTGAAATAAGAATGACTTACTTGGGTTACTGTAAATAAAGCTCAGATGAAATGTATATCACAGATTATAAAAAACGGGAACAATGGTGTGATTAACAAGCAAATTAAAAATAAATCTTGGAGAAAAGCCGTTTTTCAGAGAACAGGATCCAGTTTTAGTTACCCTTGAACAGACCTATTGAAACCAATGGGATTTTACTGACTTTTCAATAGGTCTGTGCATTGTTGGAATGAATCCTACGTTCCTTTTAATGCAGGCGTAAAATTAACAGAAAAGAGGACACCACATTTGTGAAACAACCGAAAAAAATATCTTTACGCAACAGGAAAAACTAACATTGAATAATAACAGCTTGAAAAGGAAGGCCAAATGATCATGCCAATTCTGAGAGACCAGCACATCATACTGCTGTGGCTTAATAAATAAAGCATCAGTGATAATGTGGACAAAAGAAATAAGTTCATGGGATCCCAATTGCTAAGATGCAGGTTCATCACATTGAGATTCTACTGCCACCCCTACATGGGCATGTCTGATAGTGCGGCCATGAAGTTTGTAACCATCCACAGTCACTAAAGCCACAGTGCCCGGTTGCATATCTTCTGCTGGCACATGGCAAACGATTTCGTGGTCATAGGGGTCATATCGGCCACCAATGGGGTTCATTTTTTGCAGACCATGCTTAGTAAAGATGCTTTGTAGTTTGACTTCTATAAGAGCCAGGCCTTCACAGATCTTATTCATGGTCAGAGTTGGGTCATCATCATCTTCTACAACAATCTCCAAAGTTGTCTTCAGGATATCTGCTACTTCTACCAGATCTCTACAGAAACTCTGGATGCCTGCAGGCACAAAGATCAGCAGAAAAAGAATCAGGAGGACAACAGTTCAGGATGATAAAAACATTTTGGGATCTTGGACTTCCTGGGCCTGGGCCTGAG
>JANHGC010007648.1:255940-268243 GCA_027560395.1 Boaedon fuliginosus
GCCTGAAACCAGTATTTACTTCCAGTTTCCAGCAAAAAAATGCCTGTTGTGGACAATGGGTTAACTTAATGACAAGTGTTCATTTAACAATCAGAGTGATAACTTAATTACCACCGTGGAAAAAGGTTGTAAAATTGTGCTTGGTCTCATAGGAACCTGCTTAATGACCAGCACAATTTATAACCTTAATTCTGAGCTCAATTACAGTCTTAAGTTGAGGACTACCTACAAATATATTTTTTTCTTGATCCAATGAAAATCTCTTCCTCCAGCTGCTACCTGCATCAGGATGGAGCCTTCTCTCTTGCACATGGGGTATTGTTTAAATTAAGCGTAGGATCACAACATATAAAAAATTGCAAGAAATGCAAAAAATTCTCTTGCACTTGCTACTAATATGTGGAAAAGTACACTTGAATAGTATGAATGTTATGTGCATGATGTCCAGCTTTTCCTGGGAACCAAACTTTAAGAAATTTTACCTTATCATGGTCCACCTTGTAGGTAAGTGTAGGAGATAGAGGAACTTCATTTCCATTTAATCCTCCTCCAGTGGGATTGCTTACTTCCTTTATTACCTGGGCAGGAGACAAAGTTTCAAATGACAGTAATAAATTCCATCACTTTACAAACAGGGATACACCTCTGCTATAATAAAAAGCTCACTTCATTTCAAACTGTCAGGTAGCATTTTCCCAGGCACAGAAATGCCCTCCAGGTTTCCTTGCCTTGCAAAGTAATACGGCAAACTCCATCTGAGATAACAGGTTAGCAGCTGAAAAGCCAACTCTTAATCCAGGAGCTATGAACTATGATTGCCATTTATCAAATTTGAGGAATAAAGAAAAAAACTTGTGATCAATTTTTGAGGAATGGAAAATAATAGCCTACTATAAACAAGTGTCCTCCAAATAATTTGGGACCACTCCTAGCTAGGAATCCTGGAAATTAGATTAGCATCAGGTTGAAAAAGGCAGATCTACACCTAATTTTTCAGCTTGTTTGCAGAATTGGTTTCTAAAGTTAGCTATTTCTGATTAAGTTGTTAAACTGACACTAGTTTTATGCCTAAGAGTATCTTTCGGCTAACAGATCCTAATTCAAGATAATGTTTTTCTTATACCTCGTAACATAGAAGGAGACAAAATTATAAAGTTCCTTCAATAGCTCATTCATTAACTAGGTTTTGCTGATTTTTATTATTCCTACTCCCAGTTTCTCTAACATTTCAGCAGAGAATGTTGACACAAGTTTTAAGGAGATAAGGGCAGTAGCCTTTTCCTTATAGGGCAGGAAGTGCATCCAGTTCCTGCTCTATCTAGTTCACATTGGTCCCAAAACAACCCTAGTTGACTTGGTTATCAGGTATTTTTCATTCAGGGAGGGAGGTGGTTTTTCAAAAGAAAGTTGGATTTATCCAGCCCATTGAAGTGTTGGGTGGACTGGGGCCAGGAGAGTACTTAACATTCTGAGGAAGGGAGGATCTGAACAGTTTCATCCCAAGCCAGGAGGTGGGGGGAATGCTTTAACTAATATATGCAGTAAAGACAAGATGTGAAAATATTAATAACAAAAAATTCAGCCAGTAATATAAGGAGGAACAAAGACTTTCAATACTAATTTCCTGACAGTACTCAAGCCAAAGAACACTTGCTCTGCCAAAACAGAAAATAAATCAAATCCCAACTCATTAAACTTCCATCCCTGCAGTTCTGATATAAACTACTTAGTTTATAGATTTCATTAAATTTCTCCCAGATAAATGCCCCATAAAATCTCCAAAAGAGTAGATATCTCCATGTGAGGATGGGCAAACTAGAAAGATGCCAAGCTCCCATGTCACAAATTCTCCTTTATGGTATAAAGCTGAGCCTGTATGATCAATCAAGCCCTTCCGTAGAGCTCTTCAGTCTATGGCAAATGCCTTTGGTTGTTTAACGCCACAGTTCTGTTTCTTACCTAAATAAGAAATGGTTACTGTGTGATCAGCTAATGGCACCAACTTAGGTATTAAATAGGAGAAGAAATGTTAAATAAGTCTTCCTCAAACATTGCTCTCCACAGGTGTTATATTTCAGTCCAAATAATTCTGTTGCTTTTGTTGGGAATATATAATGGGATACTAGTTAAACATAAAACAATAAGGAGAAGGTTGTTTTCAGTATGTTCTGTTTATAAGTATACTGTATATTACTGAATTCTAATATAGTCAAGGCTTTTTGGAGCGTTTGAAGGGCTAGGGGAACAATTTGACTTTCCAATCTTCTAGAGAACACTGACTGATTCCCCCCCAGCTCTCAGTAAGGGTCAAGAGTAGAAAAGGAACAAACAACATCTGTGAGGCAAACTTGTTCCACTCCTACTTTAGAATTCCCATAAATATTTTTTAAAAAAGCCCCCTCCCCATTATATCTCCATTTTCAATGGCAGAATTTCAGCAGTATAATTTTAAGACACTGATATCTGTAGAAAGATGGGATTAAGGTGGCAATGGAAACAATTTGCCATCTTTCATCAAGTTTGCAAAAACACCAAAACCCAAATAATCCTGCTACAGGAAAATGCATTCTTGGGGTGTTGAGAAGCCACAAATTAGGTGCTACATGGGGAGGCTCTATGTATGCAGATTTCCTTTCTCTGTCCCAAACTTGTTAGATTGACAAGGGAAATATTTTTTCTTATAGATCATATTGCATTTATCTTCCTTGAATAGGTACTCACAAAAAAAATCAATAACCATATCCAATCCCGATAAATCTTCATGATTTATTAAACTGATTCCTACAGCATATGGCTAACCAGATGATATGTGGTTCATCACACTGACTTGCCTACTTTTACATCTATCAGGCTGGTATTTTGCAATCTGCCTTCTTCAATCTGCCAGTATATCAGGGTTCCTACTCTTGGGGAGGGCAGAGAAAACTGAGTTGAAGGGATTGGTTCTCCAGGAAGAGAAGGCAAATTCTACCTTTCCCAGAGATTCCCTGAGTTTATGAGCTCATGCTTGAGAACAAAAGCAGGAAAGACTGAGCGGGGGTAAACAAACATCTCTCCTGCCAAACAGTTCTTAATCGGGTGGGGAAGGTCTTCTGGGGTGGGTGGGTATTCTCTCCACAGCTGGTGTTGCAATCAGACAGGCATGATAAGAGGGCTGGAAGGAAAGCCTTTTCCCAGGAGGAAGATAAGTCCCACTTCCTATGAGATCCATTTTCATTTGCTCGTCTCCAAAAAGCAGCCACAGCAGGATTGCTAAACATATCTTGGGCATTGTAAATAAACAAGTCAACAAAAAGGTAACAACTGTAGAACATATGAGCCACAGATAAAGACGGGTTTGCAGAGGAATAACAATCTTTTGTAGTTGTGAGAGATACCTTCAGCCATTCTTCAGCTTGCTCTTTACTTTGCACTGCTAACACTAGGACCTCAGCTCCTGGTAGTGTGAAGCGCAGCTCGTGCTTCTTGCGGCGTCCATCCTTTGGCACATAGACAACATTGCTGATGCTCAAAGGCACTTGAAGGTGTGGCTCTCTGTGCTTGGAGCTTTTGTAACACTAACATTAGAAAGAAGAGACAATTGAGATTTCATTCAGCTAGTCTTTCTTGCACATTTCACACCTGTTCTCCGTGTGGTACAAACAAACAGAAGGGTATTGTCATGGTAGTGTTGATGAACATTTGGAGATGGCTGGGATTTACGTATGTCAGAAAAAGAAGAAAAATTCGAAGATTTGCACAGCTTAACAATACAGCCTTCAAATCAGAACACATTGTTACATGAAGTAAAAAGTACACTGAACCTGATTTTCTCTTTGACACGTACATATGTCATGAAATATTATATCAATTGTATGTTTTAAAGAAAGCAAGAAATATGCTTCCAGAGGGGGATCAGGAAGCAGCAAAGCATAGCTGGTACAGCAGTTAGCACATTTCCTGATCAAATACTTATCTAAATAGGTCCTTTACATGAAAGAGGTGATATTGGTACAGGAAAATGTTAGATTTTTAAAGAATTAATCTCTTCCATACTCTCTGCTTTTCTAGTCCATAATGAACTTTGAATAATAAATTCCAATTATAGAATTTTGACTGGATTTTTTTCATTTTCATCTTAAAAGAGATATTTGATGAGGCTGGACAAAGTACATCTTACAGTCAATGCTACCTTATAGGAAAGAACAAAGGTTGTATCAAAAATGTCTAGGTGAATGCACTGGGAGACATTATACATTGGTTCAGAGTAAGGAATCATCCATATGCAATGAGATTCAGCTATACATCTCTCCCCTGGACTCATTGGGAGGTGTGGTAGAAATCATGACCTGCTATGTGGAGGCTGCCGAGATCTGAACTTAGTCCAGACTAGATGGGATGGCTGGCTGATTCCAAGATTGCTCCAGCTAAGACTTTGATATTATTGTGTTTCCCCATAAAGAGAAGGCTCACAATCTTTTTTTTTATGGAATTGATGGCCTTTGAGAGGAACAGTCCTGACCATTATATAACAGCAACGAAGAACCCATTATCCCATTACATTTTGATGTAGACCCTCTTCTAGAGTGGGCATCAGTAATCTGCTCAGAAACATACTTGAATGGTAAAAGTCTGGTAAAGTCCCTGAGTATCATAATAATGTAGTATTGCATAATACTACATCAGATAATCAGGAACAAACTGGAATGGTGAAAACCAATTCTGGCTTTTCTCTTCCCTTTTTATTGACTGCATCATGCATATCACTAAAGATGGGGGGTGGGGATGGGATGGCAATAATAACTTCAATGTACAAAAAAGTGAGACAAGGGCTGCCACCAAATTAAGAAACAAAAGTCTGTCGAGTAGAATCAGCAAATTTGTATGAATGATTAGTGGATTGGATGGAGTCTGAAAATATTTTGGCAGAACAATTTGGCTTTCAACCAGGCTATTCCGTTTTACATTCAGCTTTCATGTTGCACCATCTGGCAAAAGAACATATCCCCCAATTGCATTTTATCAAGATATCAGGTTGAATATGACATACCCTGTTTCCCTGAAAATACGACCTCCCCTGAAAGTAAGATCTAGCTTGATTTTTACACATGCATCCAGCATACACATGCTGCTAACTCATAGGTTTGTCAGTGGATGACATCCCCCGAAAATAAGACCGGGTGCCTTTTTGGGTGGCAAAAAAAAATATAAGACGGGGTCTTATTTTCGGGGAAACACGGTATATTACTCTCAACATCAACTGAACTAATTTTGATATCAAAACTCACATTTAAGATCCACTTTGGTGGGGCATCTCACCAAAGACATTTCAACCTTTAGGAGAATTAGGTAGAACTGCATCTTGCTTCCATTATTGTTCAATTTACATATTAATTCACTTGTGTTCATCTTGGCATATATCTTTATGTGGTTGATGTGGTAATTCTCCCTCAAACCCAAGTAGATTTACAAAGAACGTTCTGTGCTCTTACTCCTACAATAATAGCCAGTATACTTCCTTACTATCAATCCTATCAATATCTGCAGCATAAATTGATCACACCTTCATTAGCACAAAATCTAGATGTTAGATGTTTCATTTTATCCTAGAGACTGCCTTTTTCCAACAATTTCCGCCTATCCCATTGAATATCTAGTGAGCATTTGCTAAGGGTCCTTATATACCAGGAAACAGATAGGACCTTCCCTCTTTTGGAATAGCTTTTCCCAGTAACAAGGGGACCTCCCCCCCCCCCGCCGTTTATTGTATTCTAGGAGCAGGTGAAAATATCACTCTATCGGTAGGCCTTTGGGGCTCATTATAACCAGTGGTTCTATAACAAATTAATTTTAGTATGTAATTTCGAGATGAATTTTTCTTCTTCAAAAAGACCTGTCACTGCTACAAAGACTGGTATTCCTAAAACCATTGACTCACCAGAAGCTTGTTGTCCTTAACGACTGTCAGTTGCTTGGCCCACTGTCCAAAGCGCTTCTTACGTAACAGGAAAGCACAAATCCGGCAATCCTTCACAAGGTTCATGGAAGCTTCCTCTGATGGCCATTGGTGTGTTAACCTCTGGCCTTTCCCATCCTCCTCCTCCTCATCGTAAGATTCATAGGAGCTGCTCATTGCATCAGAGTCATTGTCTATGAGGACACAGAGAAAATTTAATCCTCCATAATGTTACTGCTAATCACATAGGACTAGAAAGACTATTTTTATTGAGGTAGAGTTAGACTACAAGTCAATCTACTTTTGTATCATCTAGATTAAAGATCATCAGTTCAGTGTTCTTAGAAATCAAGGTGCTTACAACTAACTGAATCCACAGAGTTCTGAAGTAAATTATTTTTCTTTAAAAAAAGAAAAAGGAGTGGCTGAATTCCCATAAGATCTAACATGATTTCAATTTGTTTTTCAAAAATTGTATCTGCACCATTGCTCAATTGCTTTACACTATAAAGTCAGAAATTTTCTTACCCGATCTATGCCCACTAATAACGAGACTCTAGGATTTCAGTATGAAAGCTTTCCAATCCTACCTAGACATGCAAGAAATCACCAATATATTTAATATATGTGACAGAATCTACATGAGGGGCTATTTCTCCTAACATACACACCTCTGTGTGTATGTTTTAGAATTATGCAAGCAAGAATCTCATATTAATTGTTGGAATACTAATAGTTTACAAGATTTCTACTGTATTATTTAAACTTGTCTTGCAATAGTTGAAGGCTAAGTGCAAGCTGCCATGCAAAACAACTTCCAAACTTCTGGAATTTCAATATTATAAATATTTGCCTAAAATGTGCCTCAGGGCTCTTTTTTACTGTTTCCAAACATCCCTCATTAAACTACCGGTATTGTTATTAAATTCTTTAGTTTTTAAAAAATGAAATCCAAGTTTTTATTCTACAAAACCACCCACTAATTTCTAACCTCATCTTATTTCTAAGTCTCTGTCTGGGAACCTACATTAGGCCATTTTTAGGAAATAAAAATAGCAAAGGAGTTTGACCAGCACTTTGAAAGTTTGCCATCTCGTACAAAAAGCATACAAATAAATCTCATTAATTTTCCTCCTGGTAAATTGGTATTTTGTGGCTGGCTTTGCTCACCAATTTGTAAATAGGTAAACTTAGGTGATAGTCTTTTTCTTAAAGTACCTATAGTTATGTGTTCAACTAGGATTCATAGTGAAGCAACTTGCAGATATAAATTCTGTCTCAATGTGAAACAATCTTCATTTTTCATCATCTAAACAGGCACATACTTGCTATCATTCTCAGTATTCCACTGTACTGAGTCTCATAAAAGTTTGGTTTTTTCCCTGTATTTTCCTCTTTCCTCTGGTCCAGGTTAGGGAGGAAAAACCATATCAACTTTCAAGCTAGAGTAAATATACCAGTTCAGATCATTTCCATGATTCAAAGTTCATTTTTCTGTAAAGTTTGATAACCTCTGACAAAAATAATTTTTATAGAGTTGAAGAAAAGGCATAAACAAACTGACACATTCCTATAAGCTATTGGAAATAGCATGAATTGTTGCTGTAATGGTTATAACCTGGTCACTGACTTTAGGGCAGAGTATGAAAATGCTGATAGCAATGACTACATATGGATTTCCTGCCATATTAACTCCAAGAAAGTTCTCAACCATACCATTGAATGTTGCCCAATTTTGATAACAAAGTGGAAGAAGTGAAAACAAGGATAAGTTAAATCCAGATAAAGTTGAGGTTGTGTTGGGCAATGAAAAGGAATTGGGATGAGTTTGGATTATATGATTCCATGAAACAACAAGCATATTATCTGAAAATGCTTCTTGACCTTATCTCTAGATCCTCAGGGGATGGTGATGGCAAAAAGTGTGTTTGTATTATCTCATGTATTAACTACCAGCTTTCAATTATCTGTGACTTGATTACATCCCAAAGTAATTGCAATTACCTCTATATGAGGATACCCATGAAACATATTGGGAATGTAAACCTTGAACATATCGAGGTTACCCATGAATGGAAAAATTGCTAATCTGCTAACTGGTCCATGTTTGTATTGTGACATATCTTTTCTTATTATTTTCTGGAAGCAAAGTACTAAATGTTTTACATATGCTGGTTATCTAAGGGATTGCATCTGGCAGGCAAGATTAAGACATGATGAGGCCCTTAACTTTGCTTAGCTTCAGAACTCCAACATCATAAGATATAAATCATGAAAATAAAAAAGAATGGCAAATATAACCCATTAATTTTGCATATATAAGTAGGAGGTGCTACCAAACTCCACTCTCAATTAAATAGAACATATTTCTTGTAAGAATGCCTTATTTGTATTATAAAATGTTTTATTACTTTAATTAGCAGATATAAATCTGAAAAAATTTACTTTATAGAAACATAAGAGCACAGAGAACAAACGTAATTAATTGAAGTAGTAATATAGTCTGTAATAAAAAATTAATACTGATATTATGAACAAACCATATCTTCCAATATTCCTATGTGCTTCATTGTGTACTTTTAACTGAAAATGTGTTCTCTTTTTTAAGAAAAATTTAAAAAAATATAAGAGTACTATATAAAGTAGAACATAATACACAGAAGCAAAAACCTAACTTATGTTATCAATTCCCTTTTTGCATAATAAAAAAATTAAAATTTGAAGATTTTAAAAGAATAAACCCATATAAGATGTGATGAGACGATAAATTATGAAGGTTATAATTTTTATGCAGGCAAGGATTAAAGCAGGCTTGAAACAAGCTTCATTTTGGAGGAACTGATCACTTGTAGATTTAACAGTAATGAGTAAAATATAACAGCTGGGGGAAATAATACCCATTGTAACCATTTGAAAAAAAAAAGTTGTTATCCTTGCTGCTGGAAAAACTAGAGAGAAAATAATTGCAAAAGAACCAGGTGAATTAGGCAGCTGGTCAGATATATTCAGCCTCTTTCTTTGGTTTACCCTCAATTTTTGCATAGCCCAGAATGCCATTCAATTGTCTAGAATATACCCAAGATTAGACAAGTAGACATATCTTCCTAATATTTGTGTTCTCCAACACAACCGCCTTTGGGCTAAAGTCTGTGTGATGGTATTCAAAATGGTTGCATGGTGAATTAGAACAGAATGGTTTGGTAGAACCAGTGTCTAGCTTGGCACAGGGCTCTATAAAGTGTTGGTGGGCCAGCACCCATAATCTCATTTTGAGGTCTCAGATAAGCTTAGGTAATGTATAGATGAGGCAAGTAACCAGCAGCCCTAGAAAAAATTGTTTGTGGATCAGGAAGGAGATGCCAGGGTTCAAAACTCATGTAATGGACAGTATGTGAAAGGCTCTTTAAGCCAAATCAGTTATAATCTATTATCTGCCATGTTAGAGATCCTCAAAATATGATGTCCTACGATATGACTGATTTGGTTTTGCCTAAATAAATAATGTTGCCTCTCCTGCTATCAACCTGCCTGGACATTAAAAAAAAAAGGTTGCTTTTAAAAATGCTGCATTTTGAGACACCTGGGTTAAGCCTTCTTGAGTACTGCTTCCAAAATACAAACTACTTATTATTGAGAAATATATTTGGCTTCCACACTCTCACGTGTAGAAAAAAAAATACACCTTTTTCAGTAGAGGTTTTGACTAGTTTAATATATGTGTGCTAAGCCACCTGGACTGCCCTAGATGGAAAGAAAGGCAAGCTCAGAATAGAAAAAGAACAAAGCAAGAGGATTATGGCACTGTTACAGAAATTTGCAAACACAGCAAAAAGTAATGATACTAGATTTTAATTTCTGGAATTGTGAGAAGCATAGCACAGGGACTTTTCTGTTTACCGTGCCATGTCTCCCCCATGCAAGGTTTTATTTTTATTTTTTTGAACACAGGCAAACTTTAAATCAATACGGTAATACAGACAAAAAAGAGACAAAGACAAAGGGAACATCCTGATTCAGTGATTAAGAGGCTGATTTACTAATAGTGATTAAGAAAAGTGCTAGGTACATAACAAAATCTCCAGGACTGTGAGGAAAGAAGAACTTTAAATAATGAATACATATGATTAGTAATAGTCAACTTCAAATGAACTTCATGTGAGAGACTTAATCTTTTTAGTGGTGGATAAAAATCCAATAACACGGAGGATGCATTGGAATAACAATGGAGAAGCTGGGTGAGAAATTCAAGGGTAGAAGGACAAAAAGGAAGAAAATACAGAGGTACTGTAGACTTGTCCTTTCCTAAAATCCAAGGTGGTTATGAATAAAACAATAGCTTAATGGTAACAAAATTAACAACAAAAAATATAAGAATATAATATTTCCATAAAATTGTATTGAGTGCCTGAGTCTTCTGTAGTCAGGATGATTCCCTTCCCAAAACAGATGTAATCAACACATACAGTTGCCATGCTACTTACAGGAGTTTTTTTGCTCCCCATTTATTCTGGTGACAGGATAGTTGCTATCTGCATCCTCATAGTATCCATCCTCTATTGAATTGGGAGGACTAGAGCTGTCTGTACAGAAAGCAGAAGGAATATTTTAAATTGTACAAATTAAGTAGTGAGAAAGACTTTGCTGAGAGGTGTATGACTTTACAGGTATGCTGTAAGTCAACTCTGAAGGATAAAGACACATTTTTATTACCAACTAACTGATAACCTGGCATTGCCAATTAAATTAGTTAAAAATGTTTTCCCTGTGCTGCTGGAAGTGTCAAGAAATGTAGTCTCTTTGTGACATACATCGTGTCAGTCTCATAGTGGTGAAGGCAGGCCCCTTCTGGAGTATTGTGAAGCTGTTACCATGGCAACTCTACTGTGCTGTAGGCTGTATCTTCACAGAACACCCTCTCCCGAGGGGGCAGAACATCCTCCCCAAGGGGGTTTAGGGGTGTCTTACCCCCACAGTATTTATTTCCAGAGGGCAAGTCAAACTGTGTACCAGGTTTGGTTGAAATTGCTCGAGGTGTTCCAGAGTTATGCTGGAACACACATGCACACATCCAATTATATATATATACATAACCTAAATGGAGCTGAGAAGGCAATTGGAAGAAATGACATTAAATTTGGCCTCATAGTGCAGCCTGAAAGGGCCCAGGCTTTGAGCCTTTCTTCCCAAGACCATAGAGGCATTGACTGCAAGGTCTGTGAATCTTAATCTGGTAGTCCTGAGGTTACCAGCTACAAAGCAAAATCAGTTACAAAAACAGACCCTATGCCAAAGCAGTAAGATTGATATTTTATGCGGAAGCAAGCCATTGGTGTAAGCTAGTTATCATCTATCTACCAGTAGACCTCTTATGACCATAATTGGGACCAGACCTTCTGTCACTAAGCCATGACGTCTTTATGTAAATCATCATATGACTCATTTTATCACCTTTTTTGCTGTGGTCATTAAGCAAATCACTGAGTCATTAAGTGAATCTGGCTTCTCCCATTGGCTTGGCTTGTTTGGAAGCTGGCTGGGGAGGTTGCAAATGATGAATACATAGTCCTGGTATGTAACAACCCCTATAAAATATATGCTGGTTGTGAACCACCCGAATCACAATTGCATGATCCCCAAGAATTAGTGATGCTCCTTAAGTGTGTGAACTGGTCATAAGTCACTTTTTTCCAGTGCTGTTGTAACTTCAAATGGTCGCTTCGATAACATTTGTAAGTTGAGGACTATCTGTATCTACTTACCTGTATCTACCTATCTATCTCTTCCTCCTTACCCATGTACGTACCTATCCACCTACCTACTAGACGCAAACAACCAGATCCATACATGTCTAGCTACTTTATTGTTCCTTGCCTATAATACAGGAATCTCCCCACACTGGCAGCTTTTGCCTGGGAAAGTCTAGATAAGGCTCAAAGGCATTCAGGAGGCAGCGGGTGTCAGATCTGTTACTCTTGTGTTTACCTAGTGAGTCTAGGCTAATTCCCTGTTTTGAGCTCCCTTCTCAACTGGGATGGTTGCTCTCCAACTCTACCCTTCAAATGGCCATCCAACTCAGACAGGCTGAAGTATGCATCAATTCCAAGAAAGGATCTCTCCTTGATTAGTTTCCATCCATTGCTTCTTGTCCTGCCTTCAGATGCTGTTCTTCGTGGCAGTCCCTTAGATAGTGGAAGACTCCTATCATGTCACCCCTAGGATGGGGATGCTACCAATTGCCAATCGACCTCACTACCTTAGACAGGTCATGAACTCTCCCTTCATGCTGGCTGGGGAATGCTGGGAGTTGAAGCCCAGATATCTTCAGGCTGCCAAGGCTGAGAAACATTGCATTAGATTCAAGGATGTCA